>JAIOJX010000002.1:128213351-128397181 GCA_022376925.1 Tragulus kanchil
AGTCTCTCCCCAGGTGCCGAAGCGATGGCACTCCCAAACCTGACTCAGCACATCTAAAAGAGTCCAGGTGGTCCTGACTCCCAAGCTGCTCTCACCCTTGCAGTTGGTGCCCGGAAAGCAGATCCCCACTCCCAAACCTGACTTCAGCACATCTCAGGAGATGTGACCCCAAGCTGGGTTCTGACAAGGACATGTGGGCGATGATAACATGCCAGGGCCACTCTATTGGCTCTTCCTGATTAGCCCTTCTGCCCTCTCCTCTCCAGAAGGGACCAGGTAAATGGAGGCAGGTGAGGGTGCAGAAAGAACCTGCTCCATCCCCTACCCAGGCACCTTTTCTGGGAGCTCCATTCCACCCAGCCCAGGCCTCCAGGACCATTCCTACCACTTCCTGCAGGCGCTTTGGCATTACCCTCAAAGGGGTCAGAGGTCGGCACAGCGTCCAGAGTCCCTGACTGTTCACAGTTGACGGGATCTGGCCAGACCACCGTCCCCCAAGTGGCAGGTATCAAGGCTAGGCCCAGCGCACTCTCTTCAACTGCCTGCCTGCCAGGGCAGGCCAAGGACGGCCAGGCCTGTGTCAGCACAGTTCGGCGGGCCTGCGGAGGAGGGGCCCGGCGCCTGCGGTGGGAGGAAGGAGTGGCCACCAGGCGGAGCTCCATGGCTAGGCAGCTTTGGGCGGGGGCGGTAGGGCCGCCGGGTCTGCTTCCCATCTTGGGCCCCTCCTCACCAAAGTCAACATCCATCTCTGGGGCGGGCTGCTGCAGGGAGGGTGCCAGGGCGCGGGGATTACAAAGCGGCCGGACACCAAGCTCCCACCTTAGGGCTCAGAAGGATTAAGCGGACTGCGTTCCCCACACCGCTTCCCTCGCCTGCCCCCGGGGCCCGGCCAGGGAAGCAGACACGGGCAGCGACGTCCGGGACAATGGCAGCATTGTCACCGCAGCTCCCGGCCTTGCCAGCCCAAGGCTTGGGCGCTGGGGCTCTCCTCGGCCTTCCAGCCGCGGGCCCACCGCAGGCAGGGCTGGAGCGGGTGGGGGGATGGGGGGCCTGGCTCACCGTGGGTGTATATGTTGCCCAGCTCGTTGTGCATGTAGAAGAGGCTACGCAGGCAGTCTGAGCCGCTGCTGGCCGGCCGGTAGCCGGTGAGCACGAACTTATTAAACTGCAGGTGCGGCGGCGAGCTGGCCCAGTCCAGCAGGCGCGGCCCGGCCAGGAACGCCATGGCCCGATCCGGCGAGGTCGGTCCGCGCTGCTCTTGTTCCCGAGTCTTCTCAGTGGATCCGCAGCACCCGGAGCTTAGTCCCGGCGCCCGCCCACCTCTCAGTGCTGGGTCCGCGCACGCGCTGGCCCGGGGGTCCTGGCCAGTGCCCCTCCCGCGTTGCGCACGCGCGGGCCCGGCGACCCCCGTCCAGGCGGAGGCCGGGGACGCGCAAGGCGCCAGAGCGCAGTGTGGCCGGCTCTCGCTGGGGCAGGCGCTCTGCAGGGACAGTTCTCGGCCGCGGCGGCTGCAGCGACCAGATGTCTCTTCGCGGCCCGGAGTACAGGCGCGGCCGGACGCGGGAGGGGAAGTCAGGCTCCTCCCTGCTCCTCGCCCCCGCCATCCCTCCCCTGGTTTCGCGTTTTGCGTTCCTGACGTCGCAGCTGCGAGAGCCAATGGGCACGGCCGGCGGGGAGGTTCCTCTCGCCGCTGCTCCGGCCTTCCCCCTCTTAGCATATTTGCGATGCCAGTTTCAATAGCATGGGTTGCCGGTTGGATCGGGACCCGACGTTCTGGGTCCCAGTAGCTTCGCCAGAGTTTCCTTGAAGCCTCGCGTTCCCTTGCAGTGCGCGCCCGAGCTTTCCGCGCGATCCCCAGGGTCCACCCACCCCTGGGCATTCCGCCACCCAGACACAACCCGACCACTCTGCCCTATCCCCACAGTCTGGGCTCTGTCCAAGGTGCTGCCGGCCCAGGACTTTAGGACGGGTCGGGTTTAGAGCCTGCGCTTCCTCACTCCACAGGGCGATCGCCCACTCGCCCGACTCCCGCAGAGTGCAGCAAGCGCCGAGATGCCCAGGCCGCTACGGATGTGCCTGACTTACCCAGCGCCCTTCAGCGAGGACTCATCCTTTGGGTCAGGCTTCTTAGAGCGTGTGTGTGTATGTGTGGTTTTATTTCCTTCCCTCCAAATCTGCTTTGCTCTTGTCTTTCCCATCTCCCTAAAAGTGTTAGTCATTCAGTCGTGTCCGATTCTTTTAATTTAGACTGTAACCCGCCAAGCCCCTCTGTCCATGGAATTTTCCAGGCAAGAATACTGGACTGCATAGGCATTTCCTCTTCCAGGGGATCTTCCTCACCCAGGGGTCAAACCCGCATCTCCTGCACTGCAGGCTGATTCTTTACCCACTGAACCATTAGGGATGGGCCAAACTCACTCACCAACATCAATGGCATCACAGACTCAATGGACATGAGCCTGAGCAAACTCAGGGAGATAGTGAAGAGCAGGAAAGCCTGGCGTGCTGCAGCCCATGGGGTCTCAGAGTCGGACACGACTAAGCGACGGAACAACAAAACTAATTCACTGTTGAAGCTTCTTCACACGCCCCCTCCCCACCACCCCGACCCCAACCAGGATAGGCAGGAAACAGGAGAAAGTGCAGGAGATCAGGGAAGAAAATTCAGTTCCCCTTGCCCCCATTCCAAATCTGGTCCACGAAGCTTCTTCTGCCATCCACTTCTTCCCCTTCTCCAAGATCCTGCCCATTTATTGTTCCGCGACCGCGGTTACTCCATCCTCTGCCTTCCAGGCGGCTACTCGAAACTGCCTGGAACGCCCTCAATTTACATGCACACAACCCTCCGGGGCACGGCACCCTTATTAACATAGCTCCTGCCGCACAGAAGAATTTCCGGCGTGCTGTACCAAAACACGTTTTTTATTCAAAGTCCATGGTGGGTCTTTGACCACTTTTGTTGACCCCTCACATTTCACTTTGGGCACCAGTCCAGAACTACCCCAAGGAGGGCTCAAAGGCCCCGTGAACCGAGGTCCAGGAGAAGGGGAGCCGGATTCCTTTTGTCCCTTGACCTCAACTATCTGGACTCCGAGGGAAAGATCAAGTTCTCAAAATAGCACCAGATGCTTCCTGTCAAACGTCTGGCCTCCTCGATATGACTAGAGCTGCCCTCAAAGGGGCAGAAGGCGAAGGCACATAGAATGTGACACAGTCTCTGAAGTTCATCCCCATGCAGGAGGATTCAGTGGACCCTGGGGGTCCCTGAGTCAGAGAGCAGAGATGAGTGAGCGCAGGGAACTCTGGCTGGAGGCGCTCAAGGGCCGGTAACTCGCGGTTAGACCCTCAACCTGGGGGTCCCCGGGAGGACAGGGAAGGGCCACACCTCGAGGCCGGCGGTACCAAACGGCCCAGCTTCTTGCGGGGTCCCGGGACGGTCCCAACGCTGGGGACCCTTTACCCGGAGCCAGTCGGCAGCCCCTAGAGAGGGAGCAGACGTCAGTTCAACACTCCAACCAACCTCGCCTCCAGCACCTTGCTTCGTCTGTGATCCCACGCGCTACTCCCTGTGTGGACCCAAGGCCTCGTCCCTCTGAGAACCCAGGAACTCCGTCCTGCCCCTTTCCCGTGGCGGGCCTTAGCGTCCCACAGGGCTCCCCTTGCCCGGGGACATCAGGGCGGGGCGACAGGCTCCTCGCCGGGTCCACCTTCAGGCCCCTCCCCAGAGCGCGCACCGTCCGCGCAGCAGGCGCAGCAGCGACAGCAGCAGCAGCAGCAGCACCGACGCGGCCGTCACCGTCGAGAAGACCTGGGCTGTGGGCACACGCGTGTGGTGAGAGCCGGGCTCGGAGGGGGCTTCCCCCAACCTCCCTCCCACTTCCTACGCCCGTCTCACCCCCCATCACAGCCTCTGGAGCCCCAGGCCGGGGGCTACAGCTCACGTTGCCCCCGTCGGGGAGCGCCGCGGGGGTCTGAGCCGAGCCCTTGTGGGGCTCTGGGTCGTCCTCGGCGTCCTGCAGCCCTGCGGAGAGGGGTGTGAGGCAGGCTGGAGGAGCGGAGGACCAAAGGGGGTTGGTGGCGAGGGGCCTCACCCCGGTAGGTGAGGGCGAAGCCCTGCGCGTGGCCGCGCGCGTCGCTGCGGAAGGTGAGCAGCAGCGCGGAGGTGCGCAGCTGCAGCGGCCCCGGCGGCGGCGGGCGGGCGCCGTCGAAGGCGCGGAGCAGGCTGCCTGAGGCGGCGTCGCGCAGCTCCAGCCGGTCCCCTGGGTCGGCCAGCTCGAAGAGGCGGAAGGTGAGCTCCAGCGCGGCGCCCGGAGGGCCCAGCACCCAGCTACAGTTCCGGTCCGGCCCGTACTCGTCCGGGAAGTCCGGGGAATAGAGGACACCCTGCGGCGCGGTCCGGTTGCCCTGACAGGAGCCCACGGACACTGTGGGCGGGGCCGGCGGTCAGAAGGCGGAGACCCATGGGCTCCTCCCTCCTGGGGCGGGGCTTACTTGGACGCCTCGCCCTCCCCAGCTGGGCCGGGACCCGCCCGCCCGGTCCGACCTCTTCCGGCCCCGTCCTCAACCTAAGCCGTTAATCAGGCCCCGCCTCCAGCCCACCGCCTTCCCTTCCCGCATACCTCCCCACTCTGCGCCTTACACTCTGACTCACAGGGTTCCCCTCGCCCAGGGCCCGCATCCCTGCCCAGCCCTCACCCTCGTACACGCCCAGGCGCCCGTCGCCACCGCACAGCTGGCCGGGGTGGCCGAAGCAGATCTGGTCACAGTCAGTGGCCGGAGCCGGGCTTCCTCGGGCCAGTTCGCTTTCAGAGCCACAGAAACAGGCGTAGCCGGCCTCCACGCCCGCCAACTGGGAGCACAGACAGGGTGACCCCCCGAGACAGGGGCTGGGGGTGGGGGGAGGGTGGGAGCCAGGGATCGAGGTCGGAAGTGGGAATCGGGCTGGGGGCTCAGAAATCCGCCTCAATGCTTGACCCCAGAGTTGTATGTTCATTTGGCGGTCGTGAGGTCAAGGTCAGAGCTCACTGGTCTGGGCAGACAGGCCGTACCTGGTAGCCCTTCATGCGGCAGAAGCGAAGGCACACCTGGACCGTGAGCTTTGTTGAGGTGCCGCTGGGGCCGCTGAGGGCCGGGGGTGCCCCCGAGTCCATGAAGCAGCCCAGGTACCCAGGCACTGAGAGGGCAGCAGAGTCGGGCTCAGTGCTCCAAAAGCAGGCTCCAGCCGGGCTGCCCCGCCTGCCCCTCGTCCAGCCCGGCCCACTCACTGTGACACGTGGGGATGTCGCAGTAGCGCCAGTAGATGCCCTCCTCCGTCTCGGCCACGTAACACCACGGCTGCACGTCGCCATCTGGGTTACTGACGGTGAGGGAGAAATAGTTGGGATCCCACCGTCCCAACAACCGCAGATTCCAAGCCCTGACCACGGCTTGTTCGCAGAATGGCCACTGTGTGTGTTATAGCAAATCCTGGTTTGTCCACTAGAACGGATACCGACTTCCTACGGAAGGTGGGAAGTCATTAAAGGGGCCCTGGGGGGCTGATTTTAGGTCTTCAGCTGTTGCTCAGACATGACCTCATGTATGAGGACTTCGAGGCCATTTGTGTTCGCTCGTCCCCCCACCCCCAGCCATGGGATTCAACAGGGAAGTGTCCTCCTGCTCAGCTCAGTTCCTGTTGCTTCAGACCATTGCTATGGCTCTGAACCCGCATCCTGCCATTGCTGTTAGCAGATGTCTCTCAAAGGAGTCGATCACCAAGGGCCAGGTCCTCACCCCAGAGTTGGCCCTCTGACTAGGCGCCATCCTCATGGGCACCTTGGATGCTCAGGCCTGACCTCAGCCTCCTAAGGACCGATCCAGATTAGAAAAGGGTTCCACCCATCGCTTAGGCTGTGCCTCCCAGGACCTCCTCTAACGGACTCCTTGGCAAAGACCCTAATGCTGGGGGAGATTGAAAGCAGGAGGAGAAGGGGGCGACAGGAAATGAGGTGTTTGGATAGCATCACCGACTCAATGGACAAGAGTCTGAGTAAACTCCGGGAGATAGTGAAGGACAGGGCGTGCTGCAGCCCGTGGGGTAGCAAAGAGTCAGACAAGACCAAGCGGCTGAATCACCAGGCCCTTGGGTGGCTCTTTCGCCGGCCCCGCGGACGCCTCGGCTCCGCCCACACCGAGGCCCCGCCCAGGCCAATGCGCGCAATCCTGCGCCCGGCCCCGCCCCCAGGGGCCCCGCCCCTCACCGGCAGAAGTTGTGCGCGCCCAGCCCCCAGCGGCCTTGGGGGTCGCTGGCGCTGCTGAAACTGTGCTGCCGCGTCTGGTTCCAGTAGAGGCACGGGCGGCCGGCCCCGCGCGGGCCCGTGCGGTTCTGGTGGCCGCGGTAGTCGGCGCCGTTCACCTGGAAGCACTCGGACAGCCCTGCACGCCGACGGCGGGGCCTGAGGAGGTCCCGACCCTTGCCCGGATCCTCTCCCCACCCTCCGACGCCAGCTCCCGCCCGGCTCCCTAGCCGGCGCCCACGGGGCCCGAGGGCACCTCAGCCCCTGCCGCCACCTGCTCTGTTCTCTCTCGAGCTGGGCACTCGGTTCTAGGCGCGGAGGCCGAGGAAGGAGTGGTGACCGCGAGCTGTCCACTCGCCGGGCCGGTACTCACCTGGGCTACTCAGGCTCCCTGCCGAGACCCCGCGCGGCGGCAGCAGCCCGAGCAAGAGGAAGAGGAGGAGGCCCTTCGGGACCCGTGTTCCCATCGCCCCCGGCCTAGGAGAGGTCGCCCTGGCCGGCGCGAGGCCCTCGGCGCCCCCAGGGCCGCTCCAGGCTCTCCCAGGCGTCCTGGGGGGCGTTGTCCTCTGACAGTCTGTCCTCGTCCCGCGCTGGGAGGCGCTCTCCGTCTGGGGCGGGGATGGGGACGCTGCGGACTAGCTCCCAGGGGTATTTGCCTCCAAGGGTTTCTGGCCCTGAAGGCGTCTCTGCCCCGGCCCGACTGGGAGTTTACCCCGGGGGGCGATCTCTGGCCAAGGACGTTCTTCGTCTCTGCCTCTCCAGGCTCTGGGTCCTGCTTCCACACCCGTCCCTTCCCACTGCGCCTCGCTCTCTAAGCCTCCCTCGCCCAGGTTTCTAACGCGCTGGCTCTTGCCCCCCTCGCGTCCCTCCGCGCGTCCCTCCCTCCAGGGTCCCTCCCTCCGCACCCCACCCCCTGAGGCCGGGAAGCCCCGCCCGAGACTGGAGCGGAGGAAGCAGGTCCAAACGCCTCCCACGCCCGCCCCTCATCTCCAGGACCCTCCGTGTCCCGGCGCGCGCCTCCCCGTCCTTCCCTCTCTCCGGGTCGGTAAAGATTCGGGTGGGAGCGTGTGGAGGAGGACCGGCCAGGCTGGTGGACGGAAGGACCCTAATGAGAGAGGTACAGGACCCGTCTCCCAAGGCCACAGGCCTCAGGACACGCCAGCGTCCTCCGGTCACAAACAGCCTTGAATTAAGTGCACGCAAGCTCTCCCACTCAGTCACCCATTCATGGGGAGACGCTCACACGCACACACTTTTTCATATCTTCACGCCTCTCCCTTCCCTGGTCCCGACGCCTCCGGCCTGAGAAAGTGCCTCTCCCTGCCCCCGCCCCAGCCCGACAGGCTGGAATGGTGGACGCTCAGCCCGGGACAGGCAGGGGCAGCTGGTGTCTGGGGAAGAAGGCAGCTGCGCCCCTGGCCCAAGCCTGTCCCCTCCTCTCCTCCTCCTCTCCCTAGGACCCCCAGCCCAGGCTCGCCGGAGCCGTGGCAGCGCGGTGGAATTCCCCCAGCGGTCCCCCCGACCTGGTGGGGGAGGGGGAGGGGAGCAGGCCCGGGCAGGCGTGGGGGGAAATTCCCCGCCCCCTCCCCCTGGGCCCGACTCCTCTGAGTCCTCTGATCTTGCAGCAGCGCCCGCCGGCTGCCCCCAGGGCTTGGGGGGAGGCCAGCGCAGGTGCATGGGGGGTGGGGCGGGCCTGGACTAGGAAGGAGATGGGTGTGGGAGGGGCCCAGAGTGGCCCCGCCCGCCCATACGTCTTGCCCCTCAGTCCAGCCCTCCACCCCTCCCCCCCCCCCGGCCCCCACCTGGCTGCCCAGGGCTTAGAGCTCCACTGGGAGTTTACCCGGGGCGATCTCTGGCCAAGGACGTTCTTCGTCTCTGCTCTCAGGCTCTGGGTCCTGCTTCCACACCCGTCCCTTCCCACTGCGCCTCGCTCTCTAAGCCTCCCTCGCCCAGGTTTCTAACGCGCTGGCTCTTGCCCCCCTCGCGTCCCTCCGCGCGTCCCTCCCTCCAGGGTCCCTCCCTCCGCACCCCACCCCCTGAGGCCGGGAAGCCCCGCCCGAGACTGGAGCGGAGGAAGCAGGTCCAAACGCCTCCCACGCCCGCCCCTCATCTCCAGGACCCTCCGTGTCCCGGCGCGCGCCTCCCCGTCCTTCCCTCTCTCCGGGTCGGTAAAGATTCGGGTGGGAGCGTGTGGAGGAGGACCGGCCAGGCTGGTGGACGGAAGGACCCTAATGAGAGAGGTACAGGACCCGTCTCCCAAGGCCACAGGCCTCAGGACACGCCAGCGTCCTCCGGTCACAAACAGCCTTGAATTAAGTGCACGCAAGCTCTCCCACTCAGTCACCCATTCATGGGGAGACGCTCACACGCACACACTTTTTCATATCTTCACGCCTCTCCTTCCCTGGTCCCGACGCCTCCGGCCTGAGAAAGTGCCTCTCCCTGCCCCCGCCCCAGCCCGACAGGCTGGAATGGTGGACGCTCAGCCCGGGACAGGCAGGGGCAGCTGGTGTCTGGGGAAGAAGGCAGCTGCGCCCCTGGCCCAAGCCTGTCCCCTCCTCTCCTCCTCCTCTCCCTAGGACCCCCAGCCCAGGCTCGCCGGAGCCGTGGCAGCGCGGTGGAATTCCCCCAGCGGTCCCCCCGACCTGGTGGGGGAGGGGGAGGGGAGCAGGCCCGGGCAGGCGTGGGGGGAAATTCCCCGCCCCCTCCCCCTGGGCCCGACTCCTCTGAGTCCTCTGATCTTGCAGCAGCGCCCGCCGGCTGCCCCCAGGGCTTGGGGGGAGGCCAGCGCAGGTGCATGGGGGGGTGGGGGCGGGGCCTGGACTAGGAAGGAGATGGGTGTGGGAGGGGGCCCAGAGTGGCCCCGCCCGCCCATACGTCTTGCCCCTCAGTCCAGCCCCTCCACCCCTCACCCGGCCCCCACCTGGCTGCCCAGCTTAGAAGCACCAGTCTCCACCCTGTCAGCACCCATATGCCCTGTCTCTTGCCCCAGATTGGGGTGATCAGAGAAGATTCTAGGAAAACCAAAGTGCTGCTGGTGGTGATGGGACTCCTGAAGACCTCTGCTTGGAAGTTAGTGCCTCATACACAAGCTGAGCTGGGGAGCTTCCCAGCTGGGGTTAGTGGTTAAGAGCCCCTCCTGCCAATGCAGGAGACTTAAGAGACACAGGGTTCAATGGATCCCTGGGTTCCCTGGAGGAGGGCATGGCAACCCACTCCAGTATTCTTGCCAGAAGAATCCCATGGACAGGGGAGCCTGGCGGGCCATAGTCCATGGGGTTACAAAGAGTCGGACTGACTCAAGTGATTGAGCATACATACAGGCATCCAGGTGGGGGGTGGGGCAGTGTGTGTCACGCTGGGGGTGGGGAGCATTTTAAGGAACTGGCTGGGTGACACTGGAGGCCAGCACCCAGGTTGAGTCCTTGGGGAGCCCTCTTGCCTCCCAGTTTCCTGGCTCTGCTGAACACTGGACTAGGGTCTCACTGCACAGGCTTACCCAAAGCCAGGAACCCAGCTGAGGAGGGAGCAGTAATATCCATTGACCTGGCCCCTCCTCCCTTCTACTTGTAAGCTTGTGGCTCCCTGGCATTGTCCTAGGCTCTGGCCTGGACCTTGACCTCAGTGATGGGGGTTCATGGAGAGCCTCACTCTCAGGGGTCATCTGAGAAAAGGGCAAGGTGGAGGACAAGCCACCGGGACCCCTCATGCAGAAAGAGGGTCAGTGGGGGAGTGGAGGAAGAACTGACTCCTTCCCTCACGGGAAGGTGGACCAAAAACAGGTGTCCCCTGATCCACTGGGCCTTGGGCTCCTGCTGCCAGGCTGATCTCCTTACAAGGGATATCAGATGAGAGAAATGGGGTCTCATCTCCAGGACAGAGGGGCAATGAGCGCCTCCAGGGCAAGCTCTGGTCCCAGCAACTCACAGAACCTTGAATTTAGGGAGGCTTGGACTCTCGCCCCCACTTCCAGAGGGTTCAGAAAGGCTGCCTGCCAAGGGTCACAGCCCCAGTCAGGACCTCCCTGGGGTCTTCCCAGAACAATGTCACTGCTGTCGCAGGAGGGTTGGGTCCCTGCCGCCTGGCCTTTGGTAAAAGTCTGCCCCCTGCCTGTTGACTGACTCCACCTCCTCCAGTTCCTGCACAAACAGCTGAATCTCATTTCCCTGCTTCCTTTGCATTTGGTGTTGAGTTCTGGCCATGAGGCCTGGTTGTGAGTGCTGCCTCTCCCTCTCAATACTCAGAGCAAGGCCGGGATCAAGAGCACCACCAGAGAGCCTGTAAGAAATGCTGATTTTCACACTCCACCCCATACCTCCTTCACCAGAACCTGTGTTAAGAAGCACCCTGGATGTTAAAGATGGGAACGCACTGATGTAGACCCCTGCCAGACCTGACCTGCAATAGCCTCGGTTTCTAATTCATTCATTCACCAACTCAGTGAAGAGGATACCTAGGGCCTGGGGGTGGAGACGGAGCTGAATTCCTGAGTGACCTCATACAAGGAGCCCACCAACCAGAAGTATCAGCGTGGGGTTCTGCATGAGTGGAGAAATAAACAGCTGTGTATTCAGCCTGAGATCCGGGATGGGGCTGCTTGTCACAGCAGCTGGCGCAACTCACCTCACCCATATACCCCCACCCTCATTCCATTCTGGTCTCCAGGGCTGCCTCATGCTGAGAGCCAGGTGGGAGAAGGTTCTCTGCTTCTCCTGGAGCTTGTGGTGCCTTGTTGGTTGTCCTGGCATCCTTTGGCTTGTAGACGTCACCCCAAATCTCGGCCTTCATCCTCACATGGCGTCTCCCCATGTGAGCACCTCTGTCCACTTTTCCCCTCTTTATAAGGACAGCAGTCAGACTGGACTAGGGACCACCCTACTTCAGTATGATCCTGTCTAAATGAATCCCACCTGCAATGACCTATTTCCAAATAAAGTCACATTCTGAAGTTCTAGGCCTTCTCTGGTGGCACAGATGGTAAAAAATCTGCCTGCAGTCCAGGAGACTGGAGTTTGATTCCTAGGTTGGGAAGATCTCCTGGACACGGGAATGGCTATCAACTCCAGTATTTTTGCCTGGAGAATTCCACAGACAGAGGAACCTGGTGGGCTACAGTCCGCAGAGTCACTCAGAGTGGGACATGACTGAGGGCTCACGCTTCCACTTCACTGAGGATCTAGGACTAAGGATTTCAACACGTGGATTTTGGGAGAACACACTGCAACTCATGACATCTCTTGTCTATTTCCTATCCCTTTGCCATCCTTGCTACCACCTCCCTGGTCTGAGCCGCCGTCTCCTACCTGGATTAGCCTCTCTCTCCGATGAGGTCCAGCACCCCATGGTTACCATGAGCAGCCCCTCCAGCAGCCAGTCTTTGTTGCTGGATGAGGCTAAGGAGCCGTTGTAGTGTCCCCTGAGCCCCGAGGGCGTGATAGGGGGCAGTCCTGGGACACTGGGCTCTGCACAACTGTCATGAGGATGCAGCCTGAGGCTGGCGGCTGTCCTGGCCTTTGTCTTCAGAGACTTCCTTGGGTACCTCTCGCTTCTGGTCCTTGAACCAGGTAGTCGGGATATGGCCAATCTGATATGGACACCCACGAGAGGACACCTGGGGCAGGTGAGTGATGGGATTGTAAATCAATCCCAAGTCTCCACTGAAAGGACTGAGGCTGAAGCTGAAGCTCCAGTACTTTGTCCACCTGATGTGACAAACCGACTCACTGGAAAAGACCCTGATGCTGGGAAAGACTGAGGGTGGGAGGAGAAGGGGATGACAGAGGATGAGATGGTTGGATGGCATCACTGACGCAATGGACGTGACTTTGAGCAACCTTGTCCACACCCTGATCTCACACTTCCAGTCTCCAACACTGTGAGAAGTAAGTGTCTGTTGTTTAAGATCCTCCCCTCCCATCTAGTCTATGGCATATTACAGCAACTTGAGCAGACGAAGACGCTTTGATGCCCCAAATTTTCTCAGCACTGGAGGAAGGAACCCCATTAGCCTCAACACACAGGGAAAGAAACCGGCAGAGACAGTGCCAGCTGATGGGTCTGGGATTTCTAGGTTGGGAAGATCTCCTGGACACGGAATGGCTATCAACTCCAGTATTTTTGCCTGGAGAATTCCACAGACAGAGGAACCTGGTGGGCTACAGTCCCAGAGTCACTCAGAGTGGGACATGACTGAGGGCTCACGCTTCCACTTCACTGAGGATCTAGGACTAAGGATTTCAACACGTGGATTTTGGGAGAACACACTGCAACTCATGACATCTCTTGTCTATTTCCTATCCCTTTGCCATCCTTGCTACCACCTCCCTGGTCTGAGCCGCCGTCTCCTACCTGGATTAGCCTCTCTCTCCGATGAGGTCCAGCACCCCATGGTTACCATGAGCAGCCCCTCCAGCAGCCAGTCTTTGTTGCTGGATGAGGCTAAGGAGCCGTTGTAGTGTCCCCTGAGCCCCGAGGGCGTGATAGGGGGCAGTCCTGGGACACTGGGCTCTGCACAACTGTCATGAGGATGCAGCCTGAGGCTGGCGGCTGTCCTGGCCTTTGTCTTCAGAGACTTCCTTGGGTACCTCTCGCTTCTGGTCCTTGAACCAGGTAGTCGGGATATGGCCAATCTGATATGGACACCCACGAGAGGACACCTGGGGCAGGTGAGTGATGGGATTGTAAATCAATCCCAAGTCTCCACTGAAAGGACTGAGGCTGAAGCTGAAGCTCCAGTACTTTGTCCACCTGATGTGACAAACCGACTCACTGGAAAAGACCCTGATGCTGGGAAAGACTGAGGGTGGGAGGAGAAGGGGATGACAGAGGATGAGATGGTTGGATGGCATCACTGACGCAATGGACGTGACTTTGAGCAACCTTGTCCACACCCTGATCTCACACTTCCAGTCTCCAACACTGTGAGAAGTAAGTGTCTGTTGTTTAAGATCCTCCCCTCCCATCTAGTCTATGGCATATTACAGCAACTTGAGCAGACGAAGACGCTTTGATGCCCCAAATTTTCTCAGCACTGGAGGAAGGAACCCCATTAGCCTCAACACACAGGGAAAGAAACCGGCAGAGACAGTGCCAGCTGATGGGTCTGGGATTTCTTTTTGGGGTGACGAACTGTTCTGGAGTTAGAGGTGAAGGAGACCCTACCCTGTGAATATACTAACAGTTGTTGCACTGTGCACTTGCATGGGTGAGCCATATGGTGTGGAGTATCTCAATAAGGCTGTTACTAAAAAGAACAAGAAAGGGCTAGGCAGGGTGGCCAAAGTGGCCCTGACAGCTGACCCACATGGGAACGGGTGGGACGGTGTGAAGGATGGCCTGGGTTTCTCCCTTTGTGGTGGAGCTGTCAGTGGAGGGGAGGACAGGAGGACACTCTCCATGGTCCCTGGTGCTGCTGGGGACCACGGGAGACTCAGGGCCAAGGTCCCAGAGGCCGCGGGACACACAGGCTTGGTTGCAGAAGGGAGAGTGGGACTGGGGCTGCACATTGCCAAACCGTGAACCCTGAAAGTGGGCAGAAGAGGGCTGAGGTCCAGTCCCCAGGACACCAACCACTTGGCTCCAGGTTGGGCCGCGGCTGAGGAGCCCTTGAAGAAAGTGGACAAAGAACCCAGAGGCCACCTTCAAGGCTCAAGGAGGGGCAGCTGGTGCAGGAGGGTGAGCTCTGAGATGCATCTGCTGATTTTAGTGACAGGGAGGTCCTTGGTGCCTCCCTGCAGGAGCCAAATGGACAGAGGACATGGGGGCAGCATGAGGCTGAGCTGGGCCGGCAGGGGAGAGGGGCCAGGAGAAACGTTTCAATGATGATCACCTTGCAAACCTGGGAGGCAGGACTGGGGATCTAGGGCTGCTAGAGGCAGACACTGCCTCATTTTTTAAATTTGAGTTTCTTGTTGCTAGTTTCCCTGCTCCTTATGAACTTTGTTTCAAATTTCGTAATTGAGATGCTGCTGCTCCATTGCCCAAGGGGACACAGTGATACTTGACTGGCTCCGGGTGGTGCAGGCAAAATGAAGGAAGGTTAATTGAGGGGAACTAGCAGCCCAGCAGAAATAGGGAAGAGGGAGGGCAGGACCACACCTCCCTGTCACCTTCCACCAGGGGCCAGCTTCCAAGAGGGACCCGCCCCATGGACTTTGCTTTGTGACAGCGACAGGGCAGGGGACATCTCTCTGGCTCTAGATTCATGGAGGAAGTGGCCACATGAGGGGGGCTCAGTGGTGGGTGGCCACAGGGCCACCCAAGGGCAGTAGAGTCCAGATTCATGTCCACTGGGGAATCCTTGGAGCAACACAGACCAGACCCCTGCCCTCTAGATCAAGGCAGGTGCTCCCCTGCCCAACCACACGACCTCCAACCATGTGGCCCGAGACGCGTGGGCTCCCCGTGCCCATGGTCCCTGGTGACGGGCTGGGGGAATGGCCTGGGTTTCTCCCTTTGTGGTGGAGCTGTCAGTGGAGGGGAGGACAGGAGGACACTCTCCATGGTCCCTGGTGCCTGGGGACCACGGGAGACTCAGGGCCAAGGTCCCAGAGGCCGCGGGACACACAGGCTTGGTTGCAGAAGGGAGAGTGGGACTGGGGCTGCACATTGCCAAACCGTGAACCCTGAAAGTGGGCAGAAGAGGGCTGAGGTCCAGTCCCCAGGACACCAACCACTTGGCTCCAGGTTGGGCCGCGGCTGAGGAGCCCTTGAAGAAAGTGGACAAAGAACCCAGAGGCCACCTTCAAGGCTCAAGGAGGGGCAGCTGGTGCAGGAGGGTGAGCTCTGAGATGCATCTGCTGATTTTAGTGACAGGGAGGTCCTTGGTGCCTCCCTGCAGGAGCCAAATGGACAGAGGACATGGGGGCAGCATGAGGCTGAGCTGGGCCGGCAGGGGAGAGGGGCCAGGAGAAACGTTTCAATGATGATCACCTTGCAAACCTGGGAGGCAGGACTGGGGATCTAGGGCTGCTAGAGGCAGACACTGCCTCATTTTTTAAATTTGAGTTTCTTGTTGCTAGTTTCCCTGCTCCTTATGAACTTTGTTTCAAATTTCGTAATTGAGATGCTGCTGCTCCATTGCCCAAGGGGACACAGTGATACTTGACTGGCTCCGGGTGGTGCAGGCAAAATGAAGGAAGGTTAATTGAGGGGAACTAGCAGCCCAGCAGAAATAGGGAAGAGGGAGGGCAGGACCACACCTCCCTGTCACCTTCCACCAGGGGCCAGCTTCCAAGAGGGACCCGCCCCATGGACTTTGCTTTGTGACAGCGACAGGGCAGGGGACATCTCTCTGGCTCTAGATTCATGGAGGAAGTGGCCACATGAGGGGGGCTCAGTGGTGGGTGGCCACAGGGCCACCCAAGGGGCAGTAGAGTCCAGATTCATGTCCACTGGGGAATCCTTGGAGCAACACAGACCAGACCCCTGCCCTCTAGATCAAGGCAGGTGCTCCCCCTGCCCAACCACACGCTATCCCTTCCAACCATGTGGCCCCGAGACGCGTGGAGCGTGTGGCCTCCTGGTAGCCATCTGTTACTTCAGTGGGCATGTGGACACACAGCAGCTCTACGTGATGAGGTATAAAATTGGGTTTATTGCAGGAAATGTGGAGGCAAAGGGGCAGTGCGGGGCATCCAAGCCGTTGCTGCCCCACAGCTGGATGGCAGGCTGAGTGGCCAGTGAGGCGGGAGAGAGGGAGCCTGTGCCGTGTGCTCCCTCTGCAATCACAGGGTGCGGTCAGGGAGCCACTGGGGGGACGCGGCCCTGTTAGCAAGCAGCAGCCTCTGAAAGGTTGGTGGGGGGATGCTGGCCTGGTGCTCCCAGCTGTGCCAGAAGACAGGAGAAGGGGATGCCGACCCTGACATCCAGGTCTGCCTCCTCTTGTGTTAGGCCAACGTGGGCAACCCTGGGGCGTCTGCCCAGCCCTGGTTCCCATGGCCTGAACACCACCTGCCCTGGGGATCGTGGACACCGCGCTTCTCTTAAATTGGAGAAGAGCAAAAGAAACTCCGCCAGATGTTGTAAAAGACCTCTTGTTTCCACCTGCTCTGTTACGGGACGGCCACACCCTGGCAGCAGGTGCCCGAGAAGCGCAAAGGCCCGCCTGGCGCCCGCCCGGTAACCACATGCGGTGGCTGGAACCACGAAGGGCAGCTCAGCCTGAAGAGGTGGAAACTTCCCCAGATGTGCCCGCCTTCATCTTGAAATCACTACCACGATGACTTTTCCACTTTATGGGGACCACGAGGGACCTCACCCAACAGGAAAGTCCTTGGCAAAGCTGTGGGCTCCGCGAGCTGGGGCGGGTGGGGTGTCTCTGTGAACGATGTGTTCTTTCTCATAGCTTTTGGAGACTGTGGGCTGCCCCACACGTCACCCCACATTGCCTCCCAGGTCACCCCACATCCCGCACTGCCTCGGGCCGCCAGCTCCCCGGGCTGTTCTCTGCGGTAGGAAGACACCATCAAGCGTGCCTCCTGGCAGGCCTCTGGAGGAAATGCAAGGCTGTGGATGCTTTGGAGAGTGACAGAGAGGTTTTGTTGAGCAGGATCTAACCAGGTGGCCCCGAGACGCGTGGAGCGTGTGGCCTCCTGGTAGCCATCTGTTACTTCAGTGGGCATGTGGACACACAGCAGCTCTACGTGATGAGGTATAAAATTGGGTTTATTGCAGGAAATGTGGAGGCAAAGGGGCAGTGCGGGGCATCCAAGCCGTTGCTGCCCCACAGCTGGATGGCAGGCTGAGTGGCCAGTGAGGCGGGAGAGAGGGAGCCTGTGCCGTGTGCTCCCTCTGCAATCACAGGGTGCGGTCAGGGAGCCACTGGGGGGACGCGGCCCTGTTAGCAAGCAGCAGCCTCTGAAAGGTTGGTGGGGGGATGCTGGCCTGGTGCTCCCAGCTGTGCCAGAAGACAGGAGAAGGGGATGCCGACCCTGACATCCAGGTCTGCCTCCTCTTGTGTTAGGCCAACGTGGGCAACCCTGGGGCGTCTGCCCAGCCCTGGTTCCCATGGCCTGAACACCACCTGCCCTGGGGATCGTGGACACCGCGCTTCTCTTAAATTGGAGAAGAGCAAAAGAAACTCCGCCAGATGTTGTAAAAGACCTCTTGTTTCCACCTGCTCTGTTACGGGACGGCCACACCCTGGCAGCAGGTGCCCGAGAAGCGCAAAGGCCCGCCTGGCGCCCGCCCGGTAACCACATGCGGTGGCTGGAACCACGAAGGGCAGCTCAGCCTGAAGAGGTGGAAACTTCCCCAGATGTGCCCGCCTTCATCTTGAAATCACTACCACGATGACTTTTCCACTTTATGGGGACCACGAGGGACCTCACCCAACAGGAAAGTCCTTGGCAAAGCTGTGGGCTCCGCGAGCTGGGGCGGGTGGGGTGTCTCTGTGAACGATGTGTTCTTTCTCATAGCTTTTGGAGACTGTGGGCTGCCCCACACGTCACCCCACATTGCCTCCCAGGTCACCCCACATCCCGCACTGCCTCGGGCCGCCAGCTCCCCGGGCTGTTCTCTGCGGGTAGGAAGACACCATCAAGCGTGCCTCCTGGCAGGCCTCTGGAGGAAATGCGAAGGCTGTGGATGCTTTGGAGAGTGACAGAGAGGTTTTGTTGAGCAGGATCTAACCAGGTGGGAAGTGCCAGGGTCCTGGGAGGACCTGAAGCATCCTTGACGCTGGCGACACGTGAGCAACTCTGTGGAGTTGGGATAGAGGCTGGCCTCACTGGGACTCACTGTCCAGCTGCGTATCTTCCACTTCCCTGACGAGACAGAAACATACCTTCATCAAGCAAATCCAAACATGGTGGACAGAAATCACGAAGAAAGTTAAGAATATGAAAAAAATAAAATAAAATAAAAGAACTTAGCACAGTGCGAGTGATAGTCTCAGTCACGTCCAACTCTTTGCGACCCCATGGACTGTAGCCTGCCAGGTTTCTCTGTCCGTGGAATTCTCCAGGCAGGATTACTGGAGTGGGTTGCCATTTCCTTCTCCAGGGACTTAGCATAAATACAATGCAAATAATAATAATAAAAAGAAAGTTAAGGGTTCCTGTAATCCCTTCCCACTAGAGATCACCACCAACTAGGTCATTTTTATACACACACGTACACATACATTACATCGGTGCCTTTAAACCACGGGACTGGGAATTTCCTGGCGGTCCAGTGGTTAGCACTTGGTGCTCTCACTGCCAGGGCCCTAGTCCAGTCCCTGGTTAGGGAACCAAGATCCAGCAAGCCAGGAGGCATGGCCAAAAAACAACACAAAAGAGAAACCCCATGCCCTTTCACTACCCTCCCCACAGCATTCCTCACTCTAGGCGAACGAAGGCAATCGACCTTCTATCTCCATGGATCTGCTTGCTCTGGACATTCCACAGAAATGGAGTCAGACAAGACGTGACTGGAGTGACTTTTCTGGCTCTTTTACTTCTCGTCATGTTTTTGAGGTTCTTTAGTGTTGTAGTGTGTGTGCTTCATTCCTCTTTATGGCCAAATACCCTTCCTTTCACAGTTTGAATGAATCATGTTTTCTGTATTCATTCAACTACTGATGGACATTCTGAGTTGTTTTCGCTTTTTGGTTATTATGGATAATGTTGTTATGAACGTTGGTGTACAATTTTGTATGGACACACTTTCAGTTCTCTTGGGTGTACACCTACGAGTGGAATTACTAGGTGAACAAACATTCCATGTTTAACATGCTGAGGAAATGCCAGATTGTTCTCTAAAGCGGTTGTACCATCTTCCATTCCCACCAAGAGAGTAAGAGGGTTCCAATTTCACCATATCCTTTCCAACACTTGTTATTGTCTGTTTCTGTTTTTATTTTTAATCCATCCTAGTGGGTGTGATGTGGTAACAGGTTTTTTTTTTTTTTTTTATTGTTTATTTGCCTGCACTGGGTCTTAACTGAAGCGTTCAGGATCTAATCCCCTCACCAAAGATCGAACCTGGGCCCCTGCATAGGGAGAATAGCGTCTTAGCCACTGGACCACCAGGGAAGTCCTTCTCTTTGTAGTTTTGATTTGCATTTCCCAAGGCTAACGATGTTGAACATCTTTAATTATGCTTATTGGCCATTTATATCTTGAAGTTCGTAAGAGAAATGAAATCTCTGAAATAAAGAATGTCTAGTCACTGGAGTGGGTTGCCATTTCCTTCTCAGGGACTTAGCATAAATACAATGCAAATAATAATAATAAAAAGAAAGTTAAGGGTTCCTGTAATCCCTTCCCACTAGAGATCACCACCAACTAGGTCATTTTTATACACACACGTACACATACATTACATCGGTGCCTTTAAACCACGGGACTGGGAATTTCCTGGCGGTCCAGTGGTTAGCACTTGGTGCTCTCACTGCCAGGGCCCTAGTCCAGTCCCTGGTTAGGGAACCAAGATCCAGCAAGCCAGGAGGCATGGCCAAAAAACAACACAAAAGAGAAACCCCATGCCCTTTCACTACCCTCCCCACAGCATTCCTCACTCTAGGCGAACGAAGGCAATCGACCTTCTATCTCCATGGATCTGCTTGCTCTGGACATTCCACAGAAATGGAGTCAGACAAGACGTGACTGGAGTGACTTTTCTGGCTCTTTTACTTCTCGTCATGTTTTTGAGGTTCTTTAGTGTTGTAGTGTGTGTGCTTCATTCCTCTTTATGGCCAAATACCCTTCCTTTCACAGTTTGAATGAATCATGTTTTCTGTATTCATTCAACTACTGATGGACATTCTGAGTTGTTTTCGCTTTTTGGTTATTATGGATAATGTTGTTATGAACGTTGGTGTACAATTTTGTATGGACACACTTTCAGTTCTCTTGGGTGTACACCTACGAGTGGAATTACTAGGTGAACAAACATTCCATGTTTAACATGCTGAGGAAATGCCAGATTGTTCTCTAAAGCGGTTGTACCATCTTCCATTCCCACCAAGAGAGTAAGAGGGTTCCAATTTCACCATATCCTTTCCAACACTTGTTATTGTCTGTTTCTGTTTTTATTTTTAATCCATCCTAGTGGGTGTGATGTGGTAACAGGTTTTTTTTTTTTTTTTTTTAATGTTTATTTGCCTGCACTGGGTCTTAACTGAAGCGTTCAGGATCTAATCCCCTCACCAAAGATCGAACCTGGGCCCCTGCATAGGGAGAATAGCGTCTTAGCCACTGGACCACCAGGGAAGTCCTTCTCTTTGTAGTTTTGATTTGCATTTCCCAAGGCTAACGATGTTGAACATCTTTAATTATGCTTATTGGCCATTTATATCTTGAAGTTCGTAAGAGAAATGAAATCTCTGAAATAAAGAATGTCTAGTCACATGCTCTGCCATCTGTTCATTGGGTTGTCTTTTTATTTTCACAGCTGGCAGAATCTCAGTTCCCCAACTAAGTCTCCCAGTTGAACTCCGGGCCCTGGGTTTGAAAGCTCCAAGTCTTAACTGTTAGACTGCCAGAGAACTCCCTAAGAATTCTTAACATATTCTAGATATAAGTCCTGCTATCAGATATATGATTTGCAAATGCTTTCATACTTTACATTCTCTTTTCACTTTCTTGATGGTATTGTGTGAAATGCTGACGTTCTTTAACTATGACGAAATCAAATTTATCTGTTCTTTGGTTGTTGCTCCACGCGTGAAGTGTTGTTTACCAGGAAATTGTGCCTGAAAATGGGGATCCAGGGTTTTATTGGAAGCCAGTCACATAGGCCGAGGGCTTTCCAGGTGGCTCTAGAGGTAAACTATCTGTCTACAACACAGGTGACATTAGAGATGCCTGGGTCTGGAAAATCCCCTGGAGGAGGGCATGGCAACCACTCCAGTACTGCCTAGGGAATTTCATGGACAGAAGCTCCTGGCAGGCTACAGTCCATGGGGTTAAAGAGAGTCGAGTGCAGGGCTTCCCTGGTGGCCCAGTGGTTAAGACCCTTTGTTCCCAATGCAGGGGGCCTGGGTTTGATCCCTGGTCAGGGAACTAGATCCCACATGCCGCAACTAAGACCCAGTAGAGCCAAATAAATAAATAATTTTTTTTAATTAAAAAAAAAAAAAAGAGTTGGACACGACAGGGGCAACTTAGTATGCATGCCTGTAAGCAGAGGGTGCCTGCAGTCACTGAAATTCTAGAATCTCAGAAGAAACGCAAATATGCAGCAAAAATCAAACTCTTTGTACAAATAGGGAAGAGTGAGCAATGGTTGTCGTTTAGGGACGGTGTCAGTCAAGCCCTGGAAGCATCCCTGATCTTGACCCTGGAAGCTGAGGGTCAGCCTTGCAAGCAGGCTGTTCTTTTTTTTTTTTTTTTTTTGAAACATTTATTTATTTAGGGAGTGGGGCGGGCCACTTCTATTGGTCTTTCATTTGTCTATTTTCATCCATCTTTATTCTTTTGGCCCGTGTGGGCCTCCCATCGCAGTGGCCTCTGTTATCACAGAGTGCCGGCTCTGGGCTCATGCGCTCCAGAGCTCCAGCTTGGTAATTGGACACATGGGTCCAGCCGCTCTGCGGCACGTGGTCTCTTCCCAGGCCAGGGATGGAACTGGTGCCCCTTGCACTGCAAGGCGGTGTCCTTACCCACTGGACCACCAGGGAAGCCCCGCAAGCAGGCTGTTCTAAGGACAGGAGTTGCCAGCCTGCTGTGTTAAGTGTGTTCCATACACAAGCTGACTTACAGACAGGGAAGCCATCTTGGATTCTGGGCATGATTCCCATTTGGTCATGGCGGATGATCTTTTTTATGCTGCTGCATTTTTTATGCTGCTGGTATTTTGCATCTGTATTCCTAAGAGATACTATTCTATGGTTTTCTTTTCTTGTGACATCTTTGCTTGCTTTTGGTACCAGGCTCCTGCCAACCAGGATGAGTTGGGAAGTGTTCCCTCCTCTTCTGTTTTTGGGAAGAGAATCTGAAGGATCTTCTTTAAATATATCATAGAACTCATCAGTTAAGTCATCTAGACCCGAACTTTTCTTTGGGGGGCATTTAAAAATTCCTAATTCAATCTCTGGGCTTTCCCAGTGGACTGGTCCTGCATTTCCCAACAGGGGGGAGAGAACTAGATCCCACATGCCGCAACTAAGACCCAGTAGAGCCAAATAAATAAATAATTTTTTTTAATTAAAAAAAAAAAAAAAGAGTTGGACACGACAGGGGCAACTTAGTATGCATGCCTGTAAGCAGAGGGTGCCTGCAGTCACTGAAATTCTAGAATCTCAGAAGAAACGCAAATATGCAGCAAAAATCAAACTCTTTGTACAAATAGGGAAGAGTGAGCAATGGTTGTCGTTTAGGGACGGTGTCAGTCAAGCCCTGGAAGCATCCCTGATCTTGACCCTGGAAGCTGAGGGTCAGCCTTGCAAGCAGGCTGTTCTTTTTTTTTTTTTTTTGAAACATTTATTTATTTAGGGAGTGGGGCGGGCCACTTCTATTGGTCTTTCATTTGTCTATTTTCATCCATCTTTATTCTTTTGGCCCGTGTGGGCCTCCCATCGCAGTGGCCTCTGTTATCACAGAGTGCCGGCTCTGGGCTCATGCGCTCCAGAGCTCCAGCTTGGTAATTGGACACATGGGTCCAGCCGCTCTGCGGCACGTGGTCTCTTCCCAGGCCAGGGATGGAACTGGTGCCCCTTGCACTGCAAGGCGGTGTCCTTACCCACTGGACCACCAGGGAAGCCCCGCAAGCAGGCTGTTCTAAGGACAGGAGTTGCCAGCCTGCTGTGTTAAGTGTGTTCCATACACAAGCTGACTTACAGACAGGGAAGCCATCTTGGATTCTGGGCATGATTCCCATTTGGTCATGGCGGATGATCTTTTTTATGCTGCTGCATTTTTTATGCTGCTGGTATTTTGCATCTGTATTCCTAAGAGATACTATTCTATGGTTTTCTTTTCTTGTGACATCTTTGCTTGCTTTTGGTACCAGGCTCCTGCCAACCAGGATGAGTTGGGAAGTGTTCCCTCCTCTTCTGTTTTTGGGAAGAGAATCTGAAGGATCTTCTTTAAATATATCATAGAACTCATCAGTTAAGTCATCTAGACCCGAACTTTTCTTTGGGGGGCATTTAAAAATTCCTAATTCAATCTCTGGGCTTTCCCAGTGGCTCAGCTGGTGAAGAATCCACCTGCAATGCAGGAGACACAGGTTTGATCCCTGGGTCAGGAAGATCCCCTGGAGAAGGGAATGACAACACACTCCAGTATTCTTGCCTGGAGAATTCCATGGACAGAGGACCCTGGTGGGCTACTGTGCATGGGGTCACAAAGAGTCAGACATGACTGAGCAGTTAGTACACACACACACAATTCAATCTTGGTTCTTGGTAAAAGTCTATTCAGATTTTCTTTTCTCTTTTTGGCTGTGCCATGCAGCATGTGGGATCTTGGTTCCCTATCAGGGATTGAACCTGGGCCCTGGCAGTGGAAGCTCAGAGTCCTAACCACTGGGACACCAGGGAATTCCCCTGTTCAGATGTTTCTATTTCTTCTTGAATTGTGTTTGATAGCTTTCTAGGAATTTTTTTTTCATTTTGTCTGTTATCTAATTTGTTGACATGCCATTGTTCATAGTATTTTGTTATAATTGGTTTTCTGGTCTAGCTAAAAATTTGACGATTTTGTTGTTGATCCTTTCAGAGAACAAATTTATCGGTTTGTTAGTTTTCTCTACTTTTTTTTTTTTTGTTCTACTTTTTAAAAATTCTCTATTCCATTAATTTTCATTCTAATAGCTATTATTTCCTTCATTTGGCTTGCTGTAGGTTCACTTTGTTCTTTATTCCTAGTGTTATAACTTGTAAGTTTAAGTTATTGATTTGAGGGCTTTATTTTTTTCTTAATTTTTATTAAAAAGATTTTTTTTTGGCCATGCTACAAAGCATGCGGTACCGTAGTTACCCAACCAGGGATTGAACCTGTGCCGCCTGCAATGGGAGCTTGAAGTCTTAACCACTGGACTGCCAGGAAACTCCTGGAATCTTTCTTTTTTAAGGTATTTCCAAGCTTCCCTCTGAGCACAGTGTCACTGCACCCCATAAGTTTTTGTATGCTGTTATCGCCATTTTGTTCATTTCAAAATATTTTCTTCTTCTTCTTCTTAGAAATATTTATTTATTTGGCTGTTCTGGGTCTTAGTTGTAGCATATGGGATCTAATTCCCTGACCAGGGATCAAACCAGGTCCCATGGATTAGGAGCATGGAGTCTTAACCACAGGACCGCAGGGAAGTCTCTCAGAGTATTTTCTCATTTCCCTTGTAATTTTCTTTGAGCCACTGGAAGGCTGAGTGCTAAAGAATTGATGCTTTCAAACTGTGGTGCTGGAGAAGACTCTTGAGAGTCCCTTGGACTACAAGGAGATAAAACCAGTCAATCCTCAAGGAAAGCAACCCTGAATATTCATTGAAGGACAGATGCTGAAGCTGAAACTCCAGTACATTGGCCACTTAAAGAGCTGACTCATAGGAAAAGATCCTGATTCTGGGAAAGAGTGAAGGCAGAAGGAGAAAGGGATTCCTTTTTATGCCTGGGCCCTGGCCCAGTGGAAGCTCAGAGTCCTAACCACTGGGACACCAGGAATTCCCTGTTCAGATGTTTCTATTTCTTCTTGAATTGTGTTTGATAGCTTTCTAGGAATTTTTTTTTCATTTTGTCTGTTATCTAATTTGTTGACATGCCATTGTTCATAGTATTTTGTTATAATTGGTTTTCTGGTCTAGCTAAAAATTTGACGATTTTGTTGTTGATCCTTTCAGAGAACAAATTTATCGGTTTGTTAGTTTTCTCTACTTTTTTTTTTTTTGTTCTACTTTTTAAAAATTCTCTATTCCATTAATTTTCATTCTAATAGCTATTATTTCCTTCATTTGGCTTGCTGTAGGTTCACTTTGTTCTTTATTCCTAGTGTTATAACTTGTAAGTTTAAGTTATTGATTTGAGGGCTTTATTTTTTTCTTAATTTTTATTAAAAAGATTTTTTTTTGGCCATGCTACAAAGCATGCGGTACCGTAGTTACCCAACCAGGGATTGAACCTGTGCCGCCTGCAATGGGAGCTTGAAGTCTTAACCACTGGACTGCCAGGAAACTCCTGGAATCTTTCTTTTTTAAGGTATTTCCAAGCTTCCCTCTGAGCACAGTGTCACTGCACCCCATAAGTTTTTGTATGCTGTTATCGCCATTTTGTTCATTTCAAAATATTTTCTTCTTCTTCTTCTTAGAAATATTTATTTATTTGGCTGTTCTGGGTCTTAGTTGTAGCATATGGGATCTAATTCCCTGACCAGGGATCAAACCAGGTCCCATGGATTAGGAGCATGGAGTCTTAACCACAGGACCGCAGGGAAGTCTCTCAGAGTATTTTCTCATTTCCCTTGTAATTTTCTTTGAGCCACTGGAAGGCTGAGTGCTAAAGAATTGATGCTTTCAAACTGTGGTGCTGGAGAAGACTCTTGAGAGTCCCTTGGACTACAAGGAGATAAAACCAGTCAATCCTCAAGGAAAGCAACCCTGAATATTCATTGGAAGGACAGATGCTGAAGCTGAAACTCCAGTACATTGGCCACTTAAAGAGCTGACTCATAGGAAAAGATCCTGATTCTGGGAAAGAGTGAAGGCAGAAGGAGAAAGGGACAAAGAGGACGAGATGGTTGGATGGCACCATCAGCTCAACAGACATGAGTTTGAGCAAGCTCCATGAGATGGTGAAGGACAGGGGAGTCTGGTGTACTGCAGTCCATGGGTTTGCAGAGTTGGACACGACTGAGCAACTGAACAATAATTTGTACGTTTCCCAAATGATTGTTATTGACTTCTAATTTTACTCCACCGTGGCCTGACAACATACGCTGTATGACTTCCATCCTTTTATACTGGTTGGGTCTTGTCTGATGGCCCAGAATAGGGTCCATCTTGGGGAATGTCCCATGTGTGCTTTAGAAGAAGATGCATTCTGTGCAGGTGGTGGCCTTTTTGCTCGACTCCCTCCCTTGGATCACTCATTTTGGAAGCAGATAGCTGTTGTGTCTGAGGAGGCTCAAGCAGCCCTAAGGAAGGGTCTAGATGGTGAGGAGTTGAGGCTCCAGCCCACAGCCGTGTGAGGGAACGGGTCACCTGGAAGCACCTCTGCCAGCCCCATTCAAGCTTTCAGAGGGCTGCACCCCCACCAACGCCTTTCCTTCAACCTCACGAGAGACCCCGAGCAGAACTTTCCCACCCGAACCCTCCCGAGATCTCGATCCAGACACTGAGGGGCAGTAAGTATTCACTATTCTCAATCACGAAGTTTGGGCTCATCTGTGACGCAGTCTTAGATGACCAGTACAGTTACCCATAGCTCTGCTGGCGTTCAGGAGCATGCGTCTCCAAGCATGGTTGAACCTCAGGCAGAAGTTGTATCTTTTCTGAGGGAAAAACATGGAAAACATGGATTAGTAATTCTTCTCTTGTGCAAGCTACCTGGGGCAAAGGCGTACCCCTTGGAGCAATGACCTCAAGGCCTTGAGAGTGAAGAAAACCCTGCAGAATGACTGACTGGGGGCATCACTGAGAATTCTGGTCTTCCGATGCCCCAAACTACCTGCCTGCATGTATGCCAAGTTGCTTTAGTCGCACCCGACTCTGTGCCATAGCCTGTCAAGCTCCTCTGTCCGTGCGATTCTCCAGACAAGAATACTGGAACGGGTTGCCATTTCCTTCTCCAGGAGAGCTTCCCAACCTGGGGACTGAACCCGTGTCTGTTGCATCTCCTGCATGGGCAGGCAGGTTCTTTACCACCTGAGCCACCGGGGAAGCCCCACAATACAAAGGCTGTAAAACAAGCTCCTGGTGATCCCAAGTCGGTCTTCATCTTGTCACCAGAAAGTTCTACTGGGAGGCAATGGGACCTCAAAGAGGCCACGGCCTTCACCCGGGAAAGGCGGGTCACAGTGCCTCCTCCTTGGTTAGGTCGAACAGCAGCTTTCTCATGGCCAAAAAAAATTTTTTAAGCAGAAATCAAGTTTCCTTTGGTTGTCTGATACAACTTGGATCCATTCTTGATGTGGCCCTTCGTATTTCCATGAGTTACTATGAGGCACATAGTGTTTTCTAAAGGTTGGTTATACATGCTGCTCATCTGAAGGGAACCTCTTTTCAGTTCAGCAGTTAATGATTTGTGAATCTACACACGTGGGTGTGTTCACTCATGCTGTGTGTGCATACACGTTAGCACATTCTTCTAGAGCAGTCTGTATTTTTTCGTCAGATTTTCAAAAGATACTGAAAAATGAAGACCTCTTAGTGTCAAAGGGAGGAGGGAAAATGGCAGTTAAAATGGGAGTTTTTGGGTTTTGTTTGGCCACAAAGCTGGTGGGATCTTAGCTTCCTGACTAGGGATTGAACCCGGGTTCTCGGTGGTGAGAATGCAGAGTCCTAACAACTAGACTACCAGGGAATTCCCAGGGAAGTCGTATTGAACAGATGGGACAAATTTAGGGGCTCCGCTGGTCCCATGGTTAAGACTCGGTGCTCCCAATGCAGGGGGCATGGGTTCAATTCCCTGATGGGGGAATTAAGATCCCACAGGCCTTGCCAACCAAAAAATGAAGATGAGCTAGATTTAGGTGTGTTTCTAGGTCCGGGAGAAGGAGCCAGTAGCCAGGAGGGGTAGAAGACTCCAGAAAGGCAGAAAGGCCAGGGAACAAAGCTCCCCAGATGCTGTGGGCCCCCTGAGGTGTCTGAACCTTGGGCCAGCAGAGACCCTTGCCCACACCCCCATTTGTACCTGGGTCTTCCTGCTGGGCCAAGCTGGGGAGCCGCTCCCGCTGCCGCAGTGCCTCCAGGGCCACCAGGTCGGGCTGATGGCAGTGGCTGCGCATGATGGTCACCTGCTCGCCCTGGGTGATGGCCCGGCTGCGGCAGCCCCTGCGCGCCTGGTCCCGGCACATCCAGTATACCTTCTCCCCGGCCGCCTTCTCCTTCCTGTAGAGGAAGTTCTCGAACACCAGGAAGCGGCCACCGAGGGGAGTCCTCAGGAACTCCAGGGGCTGGAGGGCTTCTGGAAGGAAAACGCCATGTGAGTGGCGTCCTTGGGGATGGCGGGAAGCTGGGCGCAGGGACTGCTTCCTCCATCCCATCGGCCAGCTCCAGCCAGGAAAGTGAGGACCCCACTCCCACAGGTCCTGGGCCAGCTCCTGCCCCCACCCCAGCCTGTGCCCTGGGGACTGAAGCCGAGGCCACCATGGCCCCGTCACCTTGGAGTGCAGGCCGTCTCTCTGTCTGTGTGAGGGCCCTGGGGTTACTGGGGCTGGTCCTGCAGCGCTCTGTGTACAGGTTAGCACATTCTTCTAGAGCAGTCTGTATTTTTTCGTCAGATTTTCAAAAGATACTGAAAATGAAGACCTCTTAGTGTCAAAGGAGGAGGGAAAATGGCAGTTAAAATGGGAGTTTTTGGGTTTTGTTTGGCCACAAAGCTGGTGGGATCTTAGCTTCCTGACTAGGGATTGAACCCGGGTTCTCGGTGGTGAGAATGCAGAGTCCTAACAACTAGACTACCAGGGAATTCCCAGGGAAGTCGTATTGAACAGATGGGACAAATTTAGGGGCTCCGCTGGTCCCATGGTTAAGACTCGGTGCTCCCAATGCAGGGGGCATGGGTTCAATTCCCTGATGGGGGAATTAAGATCCCACAGGCCTTGCCAACCAAAAAATGAAGATGAGCTAGATTTAGGTGTGTTTCTAGGTCCGGGAGAAGGAGCCAGTAGCCAGGAGGGGTAGAAGACTCCAGAAAGGCAGAAAGGCCAGGGAACAAAGCTCCCCAGATGCTGTGGGCCCCCTGAGGTGTCTGAACCTTGGGCCAGCAGAGACCCTTGCCCACACCCCCATTTGTACCTGGGTCTTCCTGCTGGGCCAAGCTGGGGAGCCGCTCCCGCTGCCGCAGTGCCTCCAGGGCCACCAGGTCGGGCTGATGGCAGTGGCTGCGCATGATGGTCACCTGCTCGCCCTGGGTGATGGCCCGGCTGCGGCAGCCCCTGCGCGCCTGGTCCCGGCACATCCAGTATACCTTCTCCCCGGCCGCCTTCTCCTTCCTGTAGAGGAAGTTCTCGAACACCAGGAAGCGGCCACCGAGGGGAGTCCTCAGGAACTCCAGGGGCTGGAGGGCTTCTGGAAGGAAAACGCCATGTGAGTGGCGTCCTTGGGGATGGCGGGAAGCTGGGCGCAGGGACTGCTTCCTCCATCCCATCGGCCAGCTCCAGCCAGGAAAGTGAGGACCCCACTCCCACAGGTCCTGGGCCAGCTCCTGCCCCCACCCCAGCCTGTGCCCTGGGGACTGAAGCCGAGGCCACCATGGCCCCGTCACCTTGGAGTGCAGGCCGTCTCTCTGTCTGTGTGAGGGCCCTGGGGTTACTCGGGGGGCTGGTCCTGCAGCCGCTCAAACCCTGAGTTTTCCTGCAGGTCCCTCCTGACCAAGCTTGACTTCCACACTGTTTGGCAGATGCCCCAGGGTAAGGGCTGGGCTGGGACACTCTGGAAGGTCCGCCCGTGGTTGATCTGGACAGTACATGAGGGGCCTCTTGGCTGCATGCCCACCATCTCCTCGGCCAGCTGGCAACCCATCAAATTCTCCTTTGGGGACTTTTAAGAATCCGAACTGAAAGATTCCGACATGTTGGGGTTGGGGTGCCCGGAGGGAAGGGGGGGGGGGGGGGGAGACAGAGGCTCCTGGAGGTCCAGGAGCACTTCCTGAGGCTGCCAATAATGCTGCTGCCCCGCGCCCTCCTCCAGCAGTCTGAGTGGGTCTCTCCCTGGCAGCCCAGCCCAGATGAGGGCCAGCGCCGTGAGTGTGGGGCCCAGGTGGGGCCCCTCCCTCACGGGGCTCACCACCCAGGAGGTCAGACCCACTGGACCTGGGCCACAAGAGGACTGTCCCAGCAAGTGGGCTCCAACCTGTGCTCTGGGTTGGCCCCAGGGCCTGGCCCCTGACCGCGCCCTGTCCACCCGCACCTGAGCTGCGCCCTGTCCACCCGCACCTGAGCCGTCCCTCTGGGCCGGTCTGGGAAGCTGCTCCCGCTGCCGCAGGGCCTCCAGGCCCCCCAGGTCGGGTGGGTGGCAGTGTCTGCGCATCACCATGACCCGCTGGCCCTGAGTGATGGCCCGGCTGCGGCAGCCCATGCGCGCCTGGTCCCGGCACGTCCAGTACACCTTCTCCCCAGATGCCTTCTCCCGCCGATAGAGGAAGGACTCGTACACCAGGAAGCTGCCCCCCAGAGGGGTCTTCAGGAACTCGGGGCCTCCTAGGGAGAGATGGGACAGGGGGTCAGGGGAAGGAGGGCCTGGAGCAGAGGAATGGGGGGCCAGGGCCTGTTCTCAGAGCCAAGGGCAGCATGGCTCCCAGCAAGAGACCCACAGGCCCACCCTAAACTTCATCCAGGTGGTTTCCCTGGTGGTCCAGTGGGTAAGGACACTGCCTTGCAGCGCAAGGGGCGTAGGTTCAACCCCTGGCCTGGGAAGATCTCACGTGCCACAGAGTGGCTGGACTGGTGTGTCCAATTACGAGCCAGCGCTCTGGAGCAGCACTCAGGAGCACAAGCGCCCCGAGACAGTACTCTGCAACGAGGCCACTGTGATGGGAGGCCCACACAGGCCAAAGAATCAAAAAAAAAAGATAGAATGGAAAACCCCAAAAACAAAAAGTAAGGGCTGGGCACTCTGGAAGGTCCGCCCGTGGTTGATCTGGACAGTACATGAGGGGCCTCTTGGCTGCATGCCCACCATCTCCTCGGCCAGCTGGCAACCCATCAAATTCTCCTTTGGGGACTTTTAAGAATCCGAACTGAAAGATTCCGACATGTTGGGGTTGGGGTGCCCTGAAGGTAAGGGTGGGGGGGAGGGAGACAGAGGCTCCTGGAGGTCCAGGAGCACTTCCTGAGGCTGCCAATAATGCTGCTGCCCCGCGCCCTCCTCCAGCAGTCTGAGTGGGTCTCTCCCTGGCAGCCCAGCCCAGATGAGGGCCAGCGCCGTGAGTGTGGGGCCCAGGTGGGGCCCCTCCCTCACGGGGCTCACCACCCAGGAGGTCAGACCCACTGGACCTGGGCCACAAGAGGACTGTCCCAGCAAGTGGGCTCCAACCTGTGCTCTGGGTTGGCCCCAGGGCCTGGCCCCTGACCGCGCCCTGTCCACCCGCACCTGAGCTGCGCCCTGTCCACCCGCACCTGAGCCGTCCCTCTGGGCCGGTCTGGGAAGCTGCTCCCGCTGCCGCAGGGCCTCCAGGCCCCCCAGGTCGGGTGGGTGGCAGTGTCTGCGCATCACCATGACCCGCTGGCCCTGAGTGATGGCCCGGCTGCGGCAGCCCATGCGCGCCTGGTCCCGGCACGTCCAGTACACCTTCTCCCCAGATGCCTTCTCCCGCCGATAGAGGAAGGACTCGTACACCAGGAAGCTGCCCCCCAGAGGGGTCTTCAGGAACTCGGGGCCTCCTAGGGAGAGATGGGACAGGGGGTCAGGGGAAGGAGGGCCTGGAGCAGAGGAATGGGGGGCCAGGGCCTGTTCTCAGAGCCAAGGGCAGCATGGCTCCCAGCAAGAGACCCACAGGCCCACCCTAAACTTCATCCAGGTGGTTTCCCTGGTGGTCCAGTGGGTAAGGACACTGCCTTGCAGCGCAAGGGGCGTAGGTTCAACCCCTGGCCTGGGAAGATCTCACGTGCCACAGAGTGGCTGGACTGGTGTGTCCAATTACGAGCCAGCGCTCTGGAGCAGCACTCAGGAGCACAAGCGCCCCGAGACAGTACTCTGCAACGAGGCCACTGTGATGGGAGGCCCACACAGGCCAAAGAATCAAGATGGATGAAAATAAATAAATGAAAGACGTATAGAAGTGGGCAAAACCCCCAAAAAACAAAAAACAAAACTTCAGCTCCTCACAGCCCGGGAAAAACGGCTACCCACTCCTCCGTCAGCCCCCACTCCTCCGTCAGCCCCCAGACCCAGCCTACCCTGAGCTCCCGGGGCTCCTCTCCTGAGCCTGGGGTCACAAAGAATCAGACACATCTGAGTGACTAACACTTTCTTGGGGGTGGGGACACACAGGGCCAGACCATCTCCAGGTACACAGAAGTTACAAGGAAACAGGATAGAGTCAGGACGAAAAAGAAAAAAATCAGAGATCTGGAATTTGAGAGAACTTTAAGGCCAGAAAGGCTCTAAAGGCAACTCAGAAAAGTTTAGAACTGGGAATCTGGGAGGCAGGTGTCTCGTGGACAGATGGACGGACATGAGCTAAGAGCAGGGAAGGCTGGGCCGAGCCGCCCTTAGCAAGACCAGCCAGAATATGCACATGCCTGTGCTTGTGGGAGAGTCAGACATAGGCCCTGCGCGGCCTTCAAAGGTGGGAGAGGGGCTGGGACCTTTGTCACCGAGGCCTGAGGGACACAGGAGGCACTGCGAGAGCGGAGGGCAATCACAGGGACGGGTCACCTGCAGCCCTAAAGCCGTGTCTATAGGCACAGAATCAGCCATAGAAAAGTCAGAAACTGCCCTGTGCAATTGGCTTCTTCTAGAAACACTATCCATTCTAAAGAAGAAAAGGAAAGGATGGGAAGGAGCAAAGGGAGGCTGGGCTGAACAGGTGCTACAGAGGGGCTGGGCTGGCCTGAGCAGAAGGGAGAGAAAGCGGATGAAGTGAGGTGAGGGCGAGGGAGGGAAGGAGCCAGGAGGAAGCAGCAACGCTCCAGGAGGTTCCAGTAAAGCCTGGGGGATGCTTGCTGGAGGTCAAGAGGGCACGGTGGGCAGACTGGGTCTCCTGCCTATCCCCTGAGGTCACCCCCTGACTCCCGTCCCTCTGACCTACCTGGGCTCTCTCGCTGGGTTGTGCTGGGGTGCTTCTCCCGCTGCCGCAGCGCCTCCAGGCCCCCCAGGTCGGGTGGGTGGCAGTGGCCTCGCATCACAGTCACTCGCTTGCCCTGGGTGATGGCCCGGCTGCGGCAGCCCATGCGCGCCTGGTCCCGGCACGTCCAGTACACCTTCTCCCCGGCCGCCTTCTCCCGCCGGTAGAGGAAGGACTCGAACACCAGGAAGCTGCCCCCCAGAGGGGTCCTCAGGAACTCAGGGCCTCCTAGGGAGAGACTGCAGCATGGGTAGGGGCAGGAGGGGGAAACGTGGGGTCGGCCAGGCCTGGAGTCGCCCCCTCCCACCTCCTAGGACCTCTGGAAGCAAGACTGGGGGTGGCAGAGCTCCGGTCTGGCAGGTGTGGGCTCACCCGGGTCCTCGTCCTGGTCCTCTTCCCCTTGGGGGTGGAGGCCTCTGGCCGTTACAAGGAAACAGGATAGAGTCAGGACGAAAAAGAAAAATCAGAGATCTGGAATTTGAGAGAACTTTAAGGCCAGAAAGGCTCTAAAGGCAACTCAGAAAAGTTTAGAACTGGGAATCTGGGAGGCAGGTGTCTCGTGGACAGATGGACGGACATGAGCTAAGAGCAGGGAAGGCTGGGCCGAGCCGCCCTTAGCAAGACCAGCCAGAATATGCACATGCCTGTGCTTGTGGGAGAGTCAGACATAGGCCCTGCGCGGCCTTCAAAGGTGGGAGAGGGGCTGGGACCTTTGTCACCGAGGCCTGAGGGACACAGGAGGCACTGCGAGAGCGGAGGGCAATCACAGGGACGGGTCACCTGCAGCCCTAAAGCCGTGTCTATAGGCACAGAATCAGCCATAGAAAAGTCAGAAACTGCCCTGTGCAATTGGCTTCTTCTAGAAACACTATCCATTCTAAAGAAGAAAAGGAAAGGATGGGAAGGAGCAAAGGGAGGCTGGGCTGAACAGGTGCTACAGAGGGGCTGGGCTGGCCTGAGCAGAAGGGAGAAAGCGGATGAAGTGAGGTGAGGGCGAGGGAGGGAAGGAGCCAGGAGGAAGCAGCAACGCTCCAGGAGGTTCCAGTAAAGCCTGGGGGATGCTTGCTGGAGGTCAAGAGGGCACGGTGGGCAGACTGGGTCTCCTGCCTATCCCCTGAGGTCACCCCCTGACTCCCGTCCCTCTGACCTACCTGGGCTCTCTCGCTGGGTTGTGCTGGGGTGCTTCTCCCGCTGCCGCAGCGCCTCCAGGCCCCCCAGGTCGGGTGGGTGGCAGTGGCCTCGCATCACAGTCACTCGCTTGCCCTGGGTGATGGCCCGGCTGCGGCAGCCCATGCGCGCCTGGTCCCGGCACGTCCAGTACACCTTCTCCCCGGCCGCCTTCTCCCGCCGGTAGAGGAAGGACTCGAACACCAGGAAGCTGCCCCCCAGAGGGGTCCTCAGGAACTCAGGGCCTCCTAGGGAGAGACTGCAGCATGGGTAGGGGCAGGAGGGGGAAACGTGGGGTCGGCCAGGCCTGGAGTCGCCCCCTCCCACCTCCTAGGACCTCTGGAAGCAAGACTGGGGGTGGCAGAGCTCCGGTCTGGCAGGTGTGGGCTCACCCGGGTCCTCGTCCTGGTCCTCTTCCCCTTGGGGCTGGGCTGGGAGGTCCTGATCTTGGGCCGTCAAGCGTTTTCTGGGCCGGGGCCTGGTGAGAGTCAGGGGGCCGGGCCCCCTGTGGTAGAACAGGCTGGGCACACCTGGAAGAAGCTTGTCCTCATGGCCCCCAGCGCCACCAGTCTGGGCCCGCAGCGCTGCCATGGCCTTCTCCTGTTGCCGCCGGGCCTTCAGGCCCTCCATGTCGGGCGCGTGGCAGTGGCCCCTCATGACGGTCACCCGGTAGCCCTGGGTGATGGCCCGGCTGCGGCAGCCATGCAGCGTGTGGTCCCGGCACGTCCAGTACACCTTGTCCCCCACGGCCTTCTCCCGCTTGTAGAGGAAGGACTGGTGCACCAGGAAGCTGCCCCCGTAGCAGGTCCTCAGGAACTCCAGGGGTGGGCGCCATCCTGGGGGAGGAAGCAGGAAGGGGCTGGGTGGGTACATCCCTGCTGACCCCCACCCAGTGACCCAAGGAGGCCAGGCAGCTCCTCTCCGGGGGTCAAGCCCATCTGGCTCAGACACCCTGGCCCACATGCTCAGTCACTCCTGGTTATGCTTTTGCTTACAGATTGTTTGAAAATTGGATCTAGTTTTTGAATAATGCACTCACACACCGTGAAATAAAATGAGACTAAAAACACACCGTCAAAGACGAGTTTCCAGTTTCCTCGCCTGCCCCCAGACCCTTAAATCCCTGAACCCTTCAATCTTTCCCAGGGTCAGGAGGGCCCCCGCCTCAGGGCCCAAGCCCACCTCCTAGTGACTGGTGATAAAAAACCTCCACAAGGACTTCCCTGGTGGTCCAGGGGCTAAGACTCTGAGCTTCGAGTGCAGGGGGCCTGGGTTTGATCTCTGGTCAAGGAACTAGATCCCCCATGCTGCAGAGAAGTTCACTTACCCAAACTAAAGATTCTGCATGCTGCAACTAAGCTTTGGCTCAGATAAATAAATAAACAAATAATAATAATAAAATACCCCTCTGCCAAATCAAAACAAAACACAACACACAAAGGATAAAAACCTCTGCAAAGACTGTCTAGCTAGCAGTGATTCAGGGACCGCACACGCTGGACCAGGGCTGGCACCTCCCCCACATCAGCGCCAGGTTCCCTGACAGCAAAGCCGTCACCCATCTGAGAAGCATCTCCCAACCCTGCAGGACTGCAGCAAGGCTGCCCAGTGGCTCGAGGTGGGCCTGGACCTTGAACCTGGGACACGGGGCTCGTGTCTCCCACCAGGCCGACTTCTTCAAAGGTTGCCATAATTACTCCATGGGTTTTGCATGTGGATGCTCCAGGAGGACCTGAGCCACTCTGGCTCTACCCCATGGGCTTAATGGTTACTGGAACGCATTTCTATTCTTTAAATCGTTTCTGACATTGAGTACCTTAAGCCACATGGGACCCACGTTTGTCTTTGGGCAGAGGAAAGGGTTCCCGCCTGCCGAGAGTGAAGCCAGGTGGGGCACTCACTGGTTGAGCGTTTCTTGGGCGGCAATCTAAGCCAGGCTCGGAGATGCTCGCCTCACGGTTGCAGGAAGGGGCTGGGTGGGTACATCCCTGCTGACCCCACCCAGTGACCCAAGGAGGCCAGGCAGCTCCTCTCCGGGGGTCAAGCCCATCTGGCTCAGACACCCTGGCCCACATGCTCAGTCACTCCTGGTTATGCTTTTGCTTACAGATTGTTTGAAAATTGGATCTAGTTTTTGAATAATGCACTCACACACCGTGAAATAAAATGAGACTAAAAACACACCGTCAAAGACGAGTTTCCAGTTTCCTCGCCTGCCCCCAGACCCTTAAATCCCTGAACCCTTCAATCTTTCCCAGGGTCAGGAGGGCCCCCGCCTCAGGGCCCAAGCCCACCTCCTAGTGACTGGTGATAAAAAACCTCCACAAGGACTTCCCTGGTGGTCCAGGGGCTAAGACTCTGAGCTTCGAGTGCAGGGGGCCTGGGTTTGATCTCTGGTCAAGGAACTAGATCCCCCATGCTGCAGAGAAGTTCACTTACCCAAACTAAAGATTCTGCATGCTGCAACTAAGCTTTGGCTCAGATAAATAAATAAACAAATAATAATAATAAAATACCCCTCTGCCAAATCAAAACAAAACACAACACACAAAGGATAAAAACCTCTGCAAAGACTGTCTAGCTAGCAGTGATTCAGGGACCGCACACGCTGGACCAGGGCTGGCACCTCCCCCACATCAGCGCCAGGTTCCCTGACAGCAAAGCCGTCACCCATCTGAGAAGCATCTCCCAACCCTGCAGGACTGCAGCAAGGCTGCCCAGTGGCTCGAGGTGGGCCTGGACCTTGAACCTGGGACACGGGGCTCGTGTCTCCCACCAGGCCGACTTCTTCAAAGGTTGCCATAATGACTCCATGGGTTTTGCATGTGGATGCTCCAGGAGGACCTGAGCCACTCTGGCTCTACCCCATGGGCTTAATGGTTACTGGAACGCATTTCTATTCTTTAAATCGTTTCTGACATTGAGTACCTTAAGCCACATGGGACCCACGTTTGTCTTTGGGCAGAGGAAAGGGTTCCCGCCTGCCCGAGAGTGAAGCCAGGTGGGGCACTCACTGGTTGAGCGTTTCTTGGGCGGCAATCTCAGCAGCGCCAGGGCTCGGAGATGCTCGTCCTCCTCCTCGGGGTCCGGTTGGCTCAGCACCGGGCCTGGGGTCGGTTCTGGGCCCGCCCCCTCCAAGGGGTCCCCCATGGGGCCCTGGGAACCCGCCATGCCTTCAGGCAGGGCCGGGGCGGGCAGCTTCTGTCTCTGGCGCCGGGCCTCCAGGCCCTCCTCGTCGGGCGGGTGGCAGTGGCCCCGCATGATGGTGGCCCTTGGGCCGCGGGTGACGGCCCGGCCTCGGCAGCCCAGCTCCGTGTGCTCGCGACACTTCCAGTACACCTTGTCCCCCACAACCTTTTCCTGCTTGTAGAGGAAGGACTGCAGGACCAGCAGGCGGCCCCCGAACGAGGTTCTCAGGAACTCCAGGGGCTGGGAGACTGCGGAGGACAAGGGGACAGGTCAGTGAACATGGGCAGGGCTCAAGGCAGGGGTGTGGATGGGAGCAGGGGGCTTGGGGTGCCAGGGAGGGCGTCCTGCCAGCGTCACACCAGCCAGGGATAGGATCAAGGAGGCCTCACTCAGAGCAGGGAAGGGATGGCCAAGGTTACCCTGCTGGAAAGAGGGGTTGGGGGCAAGGCCCAAGTCAGAGCACTCGGGGCCACAAAAGCGACCAGACACGGGCAGCTGGCCCGGAACTCACTGATTTCTGGCTTGCTGGGTTTCAGCCCCTGGGACTGAGGCTGTGGCTGCACCGTCCCGGGCTCTTGCTCTCCTGTCAGGATCTGGGGGGTTCCGACCAGCGTGTCAGGGTCAGCCATTTCCAGGGTCAGGACACAGTGCACTTCTTCCGGCTGGGGCTCCATTCCATCCCCTCCCTCAGTGGAGGCCGCCGCCAGGAGGACCAGTTCGGAGAATTCAATAGGCTTCGTGGGGGCTTCAAGGATGACATCTGTGCCCAGCTCAGGGTCTCCGGGAGGGCTCCTGGCCGGCCTTCACACTCGCCCCTGCTCGCTGGGCTCGGGCAGGGCATTCTGGCACCGACGGCCTTCCAGCCACGCTCGGCTCAGCAGAAGGATTCCGCCTGCCCGAGAGTGAAGCCAGGTGGGGCACTCACTGGTTGAGCGTTTCTTGGGCGGCAATCTCAGCAGCGCCAGGGCTCGGAGATGCTCGTCCTCCTCCTCGGGGTCCGGTTGGCTCAGCACCGGGCCTGGGGTCGGTTCTGGGCCCGCCCCCTCCAAGGGGTCCCCCATGGGGCCCTGGGAACCCGCCATGCCTTCAGGCAGGGCCGGGGCGGGCAGCTTCTGTCTCTGGCGCCGGGCCTCCAGGCCCTCCTCGTCGGGCGGGTGGCAGTGGCCCCGCATGATGGTGGCCCTTGGGCCGCGGGTGACGGCCCGGCCTCGGCAGCCCAGCTCCGTGTGCTCGCGACACTTCCAGTACACCTTGTCCCCCACAACCTTTTCCTGCTTGTAGAGGAAGGACTGCAGGACCAGCAGGCGGCCCCCGAACGAGGTTCTCAGGAACTCCAGGGGCTGGGAGACTGCGGAGGACAAGGGGACAGGTCAGTGAACATGGGCAGGGCTCAAGGCAGGGGTGTGGATGGGAGCAGGGGGCTTGGGGTGCCAGGGAGGGCGTCCTGCCAGCGTCACACCAGCCAGGGATAGGATCAAGGAGGCCTCACTCAGAGCAGGGAAGGGATGGCCAAGGTTACCCTGCTGGAAAGAGGGGTTGGGGGCAAGGCCCAAGTCAGAGCACTCGGGGCCACAAAAGCGACCAGACACGGGCAGCTGGCCCGGAACTCACTGATTTCTGGCTTGCTGGGTTTCAGCCCCTGGGACTGAGGCTGTGGCTGCACCGTCCCGGGCTCTTGCTCTCCTGTCAGGATCTGGGGGGTTCCGACCAGCGTGTCAGGGTCAGCCATTTCCAGGGTCAGGACACAGTGCACTTCTTCCGGCTGGGGCTCCATTCCATCCCCTCCCTCAGTGGAGGCCGCCGCCAGGAGGACCAGTTCGGAGAATTCAATAGGCTTCGTGGGGGCTTCAAGGATGACATCTGTGCCCAGCTCAGGGGTCTCCGGGGAGGGCTCCTGGCCGGCCTTCACACTCTCGCCCCCCTGCTCGCTGGGCTCGGGCAGGGGCATTCTGGCACCGACGGCCTGGCCTCCAGGCCACGCTCAGGTCTCAGCAGAAGGATTTCTCCTCCACCTCCTTGCGAGGAACCCGGCCGTCCAGGGGCTCCGTCCTAAGGGAGGGGGAACAATTCCATCAGTGGGGACTTCCCTGGCAGTCCAGTGGTTAAGACTTTGTGTTTCCAACACAGGGGGCATAGGTTCCATTCCTGATTGGGAAACTAAGATTTCACATTGCAAAATACCCACAAAAAGTCCCGTCAGTGGAGGTGCCCTTGGGCCAGGGCACAGGAAGAATCTGGGCTGGAGGTTGAGGCAGAAGGGGCTCTCCCTTCCCCCACACCCCCCGACCGGGGGAAGGACCTCAATGGAGAGGAGAACTTGGGCCGGCCCGTCTGCTGTCTTGGAAGCCCTGGTTCAGCCCAGCCGAACCTCACTCCCTGACCTTAAAATGTGCCAGAAACAGGGCTCCCCAGGGGCTGCTGGGGTGTCCGACGTATGACAGCTCTGAGTTAGGAGGAAGCCGAGCCGCAGGCGTGAGCTCCTGGTGCAGGGATTTCATGGGTTTTTCCCACGTAATCTTCAGCCCCACATTATGGAAGTGGATCATTCTCATCGACCCAGGTTACAGATGAGAACACGGAGGCACACAGCCACGGAGCAGAGCTCGGGGTCCGGTCAAGGTGGGTCCAGAGCCTGCCCTGCCCAGCACGAGGGTACCTGGTCCAGGGTAACAGGAGCCCGTCTTCCTGAGCAGCGGGCGTCGGGAAGCAGCACTCAGGGGACATGAGCTCAGGTCACTGTCCCTCCCAGACCGCCGGCTGTCCCTCACCCTGACACTGTCTGTCACTGGGCAGACCCCTGAGGGGAGCCTGGCCCTGGGTTCACAAATAGATCCAGCCCCCATGCCAGGCCAGAGACCCAGGGCTATGGGATGTCAGGGCCCCAGGAGGGCAGCTGGTGCTGGCACTGCCCCATCTGAGTGGGGACAGGACTGTGGAGGTGTCCAGAGAGGCCGCGGTCACTGAGGGCTCCCTGGCTTCTGGTCTGGAGAAGCAGAAAGGATGGGTTACAGGGGCAGGGCTGGCCTAGAGACCCCGTGCTGGGGCACCTGTGTGGGGACACTCCTCGTCATTCTTTTTGGGCAACTGGGTGGTGGACGCACGTCAGAGCTCTCCCAGCTCTCAGAATAGCCCAGGAACTGACCTCGGTCTCCTGGTAAGTTTCAGTTTCCCCATCTGTCACCCCAAATTGGTGTTCTGTGCTTCCAATATCCGGGTCCCCCAGTTCCTGCTCGGAGGTTTTCTGCGGCGCACATTCAGCTCCCCAAGGGCTATCAGCCCACGCGCGGGGCTCCTGGGTCCCCCGAGAGACAGAGTCAAGGGCAGCAGCAAAGTCTTGTCCTGACGAGATTTGAGGAAATCTAGGGAACAGGTAACGGGACACCTGACTGAGAGTCCCCGGCCAGGTTTGTCCTCCAGCGGCATCCTCCTCCAGCCCCAGGACAAGCCAACCCCTGCTCCCCCTGTGCGGTCCTTCCTGGTCCTGACCATTCTGCCCCACAGGGCGACGTGGCGGTACTGGGGACACGGGGCCTGGCTGTAGCCGGTCAGCGCCGGCACAGCAGCTCAGGCGGGAAAGGGTTAAGCAAGGAGCCCCAGCCTCTGGCCGCCCCACCCCCGCACGCTGATTGGCCTCAGCGCGCGTCCTTCTGCCAGGAGCCCGCCTCCAGGGCTTGAATGCTCTGGGTTACTGGACGCATGGACTAGCTCTCAACCAGGAGTCGGTCCCGTGACACCGCGAAAGAGCGCAGAGAGCCGGCCTTCCCTTCCACAGGCCTTTCTGACAGCTCAGGCCACCAAAACGTTGTGATCACAGTCCACCCCCCACGCACATGCATAGAGGACACCGCACGCACATGCCTACGGGACCCCGCGTCAGTTTGCGCCGTGCAGTGGGTCAGGAGCGCAGGCAGCAAGGACCCCGACTTCAGTCTCTGGGCGATCAGGTGCCTAAGCTGGCCAGGCTAGCGCAGGTCGGCATAACGCAGAACCCCCACATTCCCGTGCAGCTGTGTCCAGAGCCATGGGTACCCCCAAGTCAGTGTAATTCTCTCAATTGAAGTTTCTGTTTAAAAAGCTTAAAATACCCATGTACCACAAAGGATATGAAACAAATTCTAGGGTAACAGAGGACCTTGAACTGTGGCTGACCACAGACTGCGGAAAGGCTTGGGTCTTTGCAATGGGCTTGAATTGATTGAGGGCTCCCATTCTCAACCACTAAAGGGCAGTAAAGTGTAGATTGCTTAATAACCACAAATACTCCCATAAAATATACAGGCCCCTTTACAATGTGGTCTTGAACCTGGGATGGTCTCCAGCCCAGGTTGGTCACTTGCCGTAACCGATAGCGCTATTTTATTCCTCTTTAGAGTCCGAGGCCCCCACCTGCAGACCAGAGGCAGCCCTTGTAAAGGACCAAAGTAAGCAAGGTCCTACACGAATACGTTATTTAAACCCTCAGCGCAATACCATAACAGAACCACAAGATGGCGATATTGCTCCTTGAATTGCAGCGGCATCCTCCTCCAGCCCCAGGACAAGCCAACCCCTGCTCCCCCTGTGCGGTCCTTCCTGGTCCTGACCATTCTGCCCCACAGGGCGACGTGGCGGTACTGGGGACACGGGGCCTGGCTGTAGCCGGTCAGCGCCGGCACAGCAGCTCAGGCGGAAAGGGTTAAGCAAGGAGCCCCAGCCTCTGGCCGCCCCACCCCCGCACGCTGATTGGCCTCAGCGCGCGTCCTTCTGCCAGGAGCCCGCCTCCAGGGCTTGAATGCTCTGGGTTACTGGACGCATGGACTAGCTCTCAACCAGGAGTCGGTCCCGTGACACCGCGAAAGAGCGCAGAGAGCCGGCCTTCCCTTCCACAGGCCTTTCTGACAGCTCAGGCCACCAAAACGTTGTGATCACAGTCCACCCCCCACGCACATGCATAGAGGACACCGCACGCACATGCCTACGGGACCCCGCGTCAGTTTGCGCCGTGCAGTGGGTCAGGAGCGCAGGCAGCAAGGACCCCGACTTCAGTCTCTGGGCGATCAGGTGCCTAAGCTGGCCAGGCTAGCGCAGGTCGGCATAACGCAGAACCCCCACATTCCCGTGCAGCTGTGTCCAGAGCCATGGGTACCCCCAAGTCAGTGTAATTCTCTCAATTGAAGTTTCTGTTTAAAAAGCTTAAAATACCCATGTACCACAAAGGATATGAAACAAATTCTAGGGTAACAGAGGACCTTGAACTGTGGCTGACCACAGACTGCGGAAAGGCTTGGGTCTTTGCAATGGGCTTGAATTGATTGAGGGCTCCCATTCTCAACCACTAAAGGGCAGTAAAGTGTAGATTGCTTAATAACCACAAATACTCCCATAAAATATACAGGCCCCTTTACAATGTGGTCTTGAACCTGGGATGGTCTCCAGCCCAGGTTGGTCACTTGCCGTAACCGATAGCGCTATTTTATTCCTCTTTAGAGTCCGAGGCCCCCACCTGCAGACCAGAGGCAGCCCTTGTAAAGGACCAAAGTAAGCAAGGTCCTACACGAATACGTTATTTAAACCCTCAGCGCAATACCATAACAGAACCACAAGATGGCGATATTGCTCCTTGAATTGCACGTACAGCCTTGGTAGAATTAGATGCAACCACAATGTGCTATAGAACTGAAATTTGGGAGTTTTTCCATGTTGGACAAATAATTCAGGAAGACTTCCCACCTCAAAGAGTTTGTATTTACAAAACATATTATGTAGAAAGCAAAATCCAGTTAAATTCAGCAAAGATTACATTTCTAAGCTAAGGGTCTTTTTTTTTTCTTTTTCTTTTTTAAAATAAAAGGCCAATATATCCTTGGACACTGACACTGCCTATAGACCTCAATCCACTTCATTTTGTCTGGCTCATCTAAAAGTCTGGTCACAGACTCACATCGTTATTTACTGAGTAATTTATGTATCTGTGACTTAAAAAAAAATCTAGACTAGGAGGAAATATCTCACATTAAAAGAAATAAGAAAAGCGATTTATTTTTTCTCTTAAATTTCTTTTCTCAAAATTGTTTATGGTGTGCCTGAGCTATTTACAGTGGGGAAATATTTAATACTTTAAAGATAAGCTTCATCTCCTTGTTCGGTCATTGTTTTCTTTAACTTCATACCTCTCAGGAAAAGCAGGGATTCCATTCCTCTGTACAATGTGTCATAAAAGAAAATAAAGACAAATATAGACCATGGGATAGAGAAACAAGTGGAAATCAAGTGTCCTGTGGTCTTTGTTGTGGGCCCTGTAGAGACTCAGAGCCTTCCCCCAAGATACGTGCCAACCACAAAGGGAAAGATAATGACTTGGCAGTGGAGAAGTCCAGAAGACAGAGCCTTAAGTGCTCAAAGCCAAGTTCACCAGTAATGAGACACATCAGCCCCATGAGCCCCTTGATATGATGTACCCAGGAGGACACAGCGCCATCTCTAGGATGTTCGGCCTCGGAACAAGTGCCCCCAAATAAGCCACTTGGAGGGACATTCTACAAAACAACTGACCAGGACAAATCAGAATTGTTAAGGTCATCATGGACGAAAGGTTGCAAACCTGTCACAGATTGGAGGAGACTGAGGAAACACAAGGATAAAATGCAACAAGGGATTTGAGCACAGACAGAGGGCCTTAGGGAACAAGTTGGTGAAATGTGCATAAGGTCAGCAGTTCAGGTTAAAGTGTGGGTCCAGCGTGGGTCTCCTAACTTGTTCACAGCACAGTGTTTGGTAAGATGTTGATACTGAGGGAGACGGGCTGATGGGCACCGGGGAATTCTTGGTACTTTTTTTTTTTTGCAATTTTTTAAAAGAGTCTAAAATTAATTCAAAAGAATTTTGAAAACCCAAGTTTCAAACCTACAGACACAATGGAAGCTAACAGAGAAAAAGAGTAACCTGAAGTCCTTCTGGGTGGAAGGGGGAGAGGGGGAGGGGTGGAGGAGAGGAGAGGACACGCTCTGACCCAGAGCCTCAACCTGGGACCCAGCCAAGAGCAAACATCCTCTGGCATCAGGGTACTTCACGCGTGGGGCCTCAACAATCTCCCTTCACCATCACCCACACTGCTTCTGCGGAGACTGAGGCTGGGGGCTGATGCAAGTGGCCCTAGGCCACACCAGGGGTGACAGCCAGGCCTTGGGAGCAGCACCGATGGCCTACACACCAGCTAGTTTATGGGTCAGCCCTGTGGCTTAGAGAAGGGCATGGCAGCCCACTCCAGTATTCTCGCCTGGGAGAATCCCATGGACAGAGCAGCCTGGTGAGCTAGTCCATGGGGTCAGAAGAGTCCGACACGACTGAGCAGCTAACACACAGGGGCTTCCAGCTGATCTGGCCACCACGGGGGCTGGAGGATGGCATGGGGAGCAAGGAGAGCTCCTGGAAATGGCCAGACCAGCCAGCAGTGCTGCCAAAGGGCTCGCTGCTCACTGTGCTGCTCCACTACCACCAATCCCTGGGCTGCTTATTATTTCCAGTTTGGCTTCTCAGCTCTTCCACCAGGGAGAGTAATACAATTCCCAGGGAAACCTTATAGTTTTCCCAGATGGATTTCAGCCAGACACACTTCAGGCATCCAAAGGACTATGACTGCAATGAGCCCATCGAGCTGCCTGGCGCTAGGCGAGGGCTCTGTGTGTATTTCACTTTATCTCCCAAATACCCTCACCCACAGGCCTGCCTTAGGAATTCGATAACTGGGGGAGAACAAGGGCCCTGGAAATGGTGAAATGTGCATAAGGTCAGCAGTTCAGGTTAAAGTGTGGGTCCAGCGTGGGTCTCCTAACTTGTTCACAGCACAGTGTTTGGTAAGATGTTGATACTGAGGGAGACGGGCTGATGGGCACCGGGGAATTCTTGGTACTTTTTTTTTTTTGCAATTTTTTAAAAGAGTCTAAAATTAATTCAAAAGAATTTTGAAAACCCAAGTTTCAAACCTACAGACACAATGGAAGCTAACAGAGAAAAAGAGTAACCTGAAGTCCTTCTGGGTGGAAGGGGGAGAGGGGGAGGGGTGGAGGAGAGGAGAGGACACGCTCTGACCCAGAGCCTCAACCTGGGACCCAGCCAAGAGCAAACATCCTCTGGCATCAGGGTACTTCACGCGTGGGGCCTCAACAATCTCCCTTCACCATCACCCACACTGCTTCTGCGGAGACTGAGGCTGGGGGCTGATGCAAGTGGCCCTAGGCCACACCAGGGGTGACAGCCAGGCCTTGGGAGCAGCACCGATGGCCTACACACCAGCTAGTTTATGGGTCAGCCCTGTGGCTTAGAGAAGGGCATGGCAGCCCACTCCAGTATTCTCGCCTGGGAGAATCCCATGGACAGAGCAGCCTGGTGAGCTAGTCCATGGGGTCAGAAGAGTCCGACACGACTGAGCAGCTAACACACAGGGGCTTCCAGCTGATCTGGCCACCACGGGGGCTGGAGGATGGCATGGGGAGCAAGGAGAGCTCCTGGAAATGGCCAGACCAGCCAGCAGTGCTGCCAAAGGGCTCGCTGCTCACTGTGCTGCTCCACTACCACCAATCCCTGGGCTGCTTATTATTTCCAGTTTGGCTTCTCAGCTCTTCCACCAGGGAGAGTAATACAATTCCCAGGGAAACCTTATAGTTTTCCCAGATGGATTTCAGCCAGACACACTTCAGGCATCCAAAGGACTATGACTGCAATGAGCCCATCGAGCTGCCTGGCGCTAGGCGAGGGCTCTGTGTGCGGTATTTCACTTTATCTCCCAAATACCCTCACCCACAGGCCTGCTGTATTTTCATTCACAGAGGAAGAAACTAAGGCTAACTCTTAGGTTCCCGTGGCCAAGTGCCGGGCTACTAAAGGACAGTCAGCATCCAAACCTCCTGTCTGTTTTCAGGCCTAAACACTTAAAATGAGTTAAAAATGTTTTTTTTTTCAAATTGAGGATTCCAGCCGTAGGTATCAACAGGTATCAGCACAGTAGGTTAAGGCTGGTGATTCACAGTCAGGATGATTTGCTCCCACGGTGACATGTGGCAAGGTCAGGAGACACTTTCAGTTGTCACAACTAGGGGACGGGACAGGCTACTGGTATCTGGTGGGACAGGGCCATGGATACCGCTCAGCATCCCACAGTGCCTGGGGTGGCCCAACCAACCCCACGAGGAAGGATCGAGTCTAAAACTGCAGCAAGGTCGAGAAACTCTGCTTAAGAGCAGTGTTTAAAACACGGAGCACAGGCATATCTGTAAACAACAAAACTCCGTAAAAGTTAAAAGTAAAATAAAGGTTTTAAAAATAATAAAAAATAAAAGACACACACACAAACACGAAAAAAAAACACGGAGCATCTGGGGCTTCCCTGGCGGTCCAGTGGGTAAAGCGTCTGCCTTGTAGTGCAAGGGGTACCGGTTCCATCCCTGGCCCAGGAAGATCCCATGTGCTGCTAAGTGGCCAGACCCGTGTGTCCAATGACAAGCCAGCACTCTGGAGTGCATACACCCAGAGCTGGTGCTCTGCAAGGAGAGAGGCCACTACAATCGGAGGCCCACACAGGCCAAAGAGTAAAGATGGATAAAAAATAAATAAATAAAAAACCAATAAAAGAGGCCAAAATTAAAAAAAAAAAACAAACACCAACATAACATTTGAGTCAGTTCTGAGGCAGATAAACCTAGAGCCTATTATACAGAGTGCAGTAAGTAAGAAAGACAAAAATATCGAATACTAACGCATATATATGGAATCTAGAAGGATGTACTGATGACCCTGCTTGTACAGCAGCAATGGAGACGCTGACACAGGGAACAGACTATGGACAAGGGTTGAGAAGAGGGAGAGGGAGAGATGAATGGAGAGAGTAACATGGAAGTATATACGATAAACATGTGTAAACAGAGAGCCAAGGGGAATTTGCTGTGTGACTCGGGGAACTCAAACTGTAATAACCTAGAGGGGTGGGAATGGACGAGAGGTGGGAAGGAGGTTCAAGAGGGAGGGGAAATATGAACACTTACGGTTAATTCACACTGATGTATGAGAGAAATCAAACAAATATTGTAAAGCAATCATCAATTAAAAATAAGTATTTTTTTAAAAAAAAACAGAACTGAGGGCTTCCCTGGTGGTCCAGTGGTTAGAGTCCGCCTGGCAGTGCAAGGGGCACTAGTTTGATCCCTGGCCTTGGAAGATCCCACGTGCTGCGGAGTGGCTGGACCCGTGTGTCCAATTATGAGCCAGCGCTCTGGAGTGCATGCGCTCAGAGCCGGTGCTCTGCAGTGAGAGGGGTCACTGAAATGGGAGGCCCACACATTCCAAAGAATAAAAAGATGGATGAAAATAAATATAAATAAAAGAGGCATGATGGGGAAAAGAAAAAAAAAAAAACAGAACAGAGTACACCCATTTAATGAGGTTAGATACAGTTTCATGAAACTTTTTTTTTTTAATTTTGGCCTCTTATTGGTCCTTCATTTATTTATTTCCATCCATATTCATTCTTTGACCTGTGTGGGCCTCCCATCGCAGTGGCCTCTCTCATTGCAGCACCAGCTCTGGGCGCATGCGCTCCAGAGCACAGGGTCTTAATTGGGCGCACCAGTCCCGCCGCTCTGCGGCACGTGGGATCTTCCCGCGCCAAGGATCAAACTGGTGCCCCTTGCACTGCAAGGTGGACTCTTTACCCCCTGAACCACCAGGGAAGTCTATGAAACTTTTATTTCAGTTATTTGTGTATGAAATTCTGGTCTCTGTGAGAATTACTTGGGGCATTTGATATTTTTGTCTTTAAATTTGTTTTTATCGGAGCACTTGATAAAAATATAGATGATTGGAGCAGGAGATTCTTGGAGCTCTGCCCTCTAACCTCTCCACCAGCCAGAGGAAAGTTATATACCCTGCAGCCCCACCCCAAAGTTTGCCTATAGAAACTTTTCCTGAAAATCGTGGGGAGTCTAACAGACCTGCTTGTACAGCAGCAATGGACGCTGACACAGGGATATGACAGGGGAGGAGAGGGAGAGATGAATGGAGAGAGTAACATGGAAGTATATACGATAAACATGTGTAAACAGAGAGCCAAGGGGAATTTGCTGTGTGACTCGGGGAACTCAAACTGTAATAACCTAGAGGGGTGGGAATGGACGAGAGGTGGGAAGGAGGTTCAAGAGGGAGGGGAAATATGAACACTTACGGTTAATTCACACTGATGTATGAGAGAAATCAAACAAATATTGTAAAGCAATCATCAATTAAAAATAAGTATTTTTTTAAAAAAAAACAGAACTGAGGGCTTCCCTGGTGGTCCAGTGGTTAGAGTCCGCCTGGCAGTGCAAGGGGCACTAGTTTGATCCCTGGCCTTGGAAGATCCCACGTGCTGCGGAGTGGCTGGACCCGTGTGTCCAATTATGAGCCAGCGCTCTGGAGTGCATGCGCTCAGAGCCGGTGCTCTGCAGTGAGAGGGGTCACTGAAATGGGAGGCCCACACATTCCAAAGAATAAAAAGATGGATGAAAATAAATATAAATAAAAGAGGCATGATGGGGAAAAGAAAAAAAAAAAAACAGAACAGAGTACACCCATTTAATGAGGTTAGATACAGTTTCATGAAACTTTTTTTTTTTAATTTTGGCCTCTTATTGGTCCTTCATTTATTTATTTCCATCCATATTCATTCTTTGACCTGTGTGGGCCTCCCATCGCAGTGGCCTCTCTCATTGCAGCACCAGCTCTGGGCGCATGCGCTCCAGAGCACAGGGTCTTAATTGGGCGCACCAGTCCCGCCGCTCTGCGGCACGTGGGATCTTCCCGCGCCAAGGATCAAACTGGTGCCCCTTGCACTGCAAGGTGGACTCTTTACCCCCTGAACCACCAGGGAAGTCTATGAAACTTTTATTTCAGTTATTTGTGTATGAAATTCTGGTCTCTGTGAGAATTACTTGGGGCATTTGATATTTTTGTCTTTAAATTTGTTTTTATCGGAGCACTTGATAAAAATATAGATGATTGGAGCAGGAGATTCTTGGAGCTCTGCCCTCTAACCTCTCCACCAGCCAGAGGAAAGTTATATACCCTGCAGCCCCCACCCCAAAGTTTGCCTATAGAAACTTTTCCCTGAAAATCGTGGGGAGTCTGGAGGGGTTTCTGAGCTTGCACCCATTCTCCCTGCTTGGCCCTGCAACAAAATTTTCTCTGCTTCAGATGCTTGAATTTCCCATCCACAATTCTGAGGATGACTCTGAAGTCAAATTCAAGAATCTGGATTTTTAACAAGTACCCCTTGAGTCTCTGGTCCTGGTGGATCACGGACTCAACTTCGAGAAACCCTGGACTAGATGCCCTTGAGGCTAGGTGGCCTGAAGAGAAGTGACCAACCCGAGAAGGATTTGAAGTTTTCTTTGAGCTGTGCATCACATGAAGTGCCTCTCATACATTATCTTGTTTAATCTGTCACAACATACAGGCTTCTTCATTAATATGTTGAAATCATTAACGTTTGTTTATTTTACCTCGATGGGAGAGTCATGACTGCATCTCATTAAAATGATCCTTTAATACCAGTTTAACAGGTTTCAGACACCTTAAGGTATTTGAGGGACCTCAAGAAGAGTGGAACTTGCCCAAATTTGTAAGTATTACAGTGAAACCCGGGGGAGAAAGCTTGCTGGGCATGGGTTCAGTACTGTGGGGGTAACAGATACCAGACTTTTAAAAGTCCAATCTGAGGTTCCTCACAGAGACTTACAGCCTGTGCGGTAAATTAGCATAGATGCCGTGCCTGTGTAAGTGATAAGACTCAATCTCATGGGATCAGCCTTATTGTATGCAAAGTATATGTGTGTGTGTGTGTGTGTGTGTGTGTGTGTGTGTGTATATATATATATATATCTTTCATTAGGGCTTCCCTGGTGGCTCAGTGGTGAAGAGTTTGCCTGCCAATGCAGCAGACATGGGTTCGATCCCTGATCTGGGAAGATCCCACATGCTGTGGAGCAACTAAGCCCGTGAGCCACAACTATGGAGCCTGTGCTCTAGAGCCTCCGAGCCACAACTATGGAGCCCGTGTGCCACAATTACTGAAGCCGTGAGCCCTAGAGCCCAAGTTCTATAACAAGAGAAGTCACCAAAACAAGAAACCTGCTCACTTCAACTAGAGAGTAGCCCTCACTCCCTGCAACTAGAGAAGAGCTTGCAGCAGCAGTGAAAACACAGAATAGCCAAAAGTAAATAAATAAAAAGAATTGTTTTTTATAAAAATATCTTTCATTGAGATGATGAGCTCCTGCTTGGCCCTGCAACAAAATTTTCTCTGCTTCAAATTCCATAAGAGGATGACTCTGACGTCAAATTCAAGAATCTGGATTTTTAACAAGTACCCCTTGAGTCTCTGGTCCTGGTGGATCACGGACTCAACTTCGAGAAACCCTGGACTAGATGCCCTTGAGGCTAGGTGGCCTGAAGAGAAGTGACCAACCCGAGAAGGATTTGAAGTTTTCTTTGAGCTGTGCATCACATGAAGTGCCTCTCATACATTATCTTGTTTAATCTGTCACAACATACAGGCTTCTTCATTAATATGTTGAAATCATTAACGTTTGTTTATTTTACCTCGATGGGAGAGTCATGACTGCATCTCATTAAAATGATCCTTTAATACCAGTTTAACAGGTTTCAGACACCTTAAGGTATTTGAGGGACCTCAAGAAGAGTGGAACTTGCCCAAATTTGTAAGTATTACAGTGAAACCCGGGGGAGAAAGCTTGCTGGGCATGGGTTCAGTACTGTGGGGGTAACAGATACCAGACTTTTAAAAGTCCAATCTGAGGTTCCTCACAGAGACTTACAGCCTGTGCGGTAAATTAGCATAGATGCCGTGCCTGTGTAAGTGATAAGACTCAATCTCATGGGATCAGCCTTATTGTATGCAAAGTATATGTGTGTGTGTGTGTGTGTGTGTGTGTGTGTGTGTACATATATATATATATCTTTCATTAGGGCTTCCCTGGTGGCTCAGTGGTGAAGAGTTCGCCTGCCAATGCAGGAGACATAGGTTCCATCCCTGATCTGGGAAGATCCCACATGCTGTGGAGCAACTAAGCCCGTGAGCCACAACTATGGAGCCTGTGCTCTAGAGCCTCGGAGCCACAACTATGGAGCCCGTGTGCCACAATTACTGAAGCCGTGAGCCCTAGAGCCCAAGTTCTATAACAAGAGAAGTCACCAAAACAAGAAACCTGCTCACTTCAACTAGAGAGTAGCCCTCACTCCCTGCAACTAGAGAAGAGCTTGCAGCAGCAGTGAAAACACAGAATAGCCAAAAGTAAATAAATAAAAAGAATTGTTTTTTATAAAAATATCTTTCATTGAGATGATGAGGAAAATTTGTGTATGGGAAATTTGTGCATCCGTAGGAAAATGGGCATGGTCTGGAGCCCAGCCTTTCAGGTTACAGGATGCTAGCCTTTCAGGTTACAGGATCCTAGACTGTTGCTGCCTTTCAGCTGCTTTTGCAACTCCACACAGGTAATGGAACAAGGCGAAATAGTTGCAGCCTGTAGACGTACTCTTGCTTTCCCGCCACGTACATTCTCTGGGTTTGCCTCCCTGTACACTCATGTCAACACTCCTGACCTACAGTCTTCTAGAATCTTCTTTGGATTCCCTTCCAAACTGGTTATAAGATCTTACTGGTTCCTTGATTGACAGGCTAATTACAAGCTTCAATATTTGTTCATTTCATTTCTGCATGAAAGAGTTTTAGTTCCTCTCTTTTGGTCTAAGCCTCTGCTTTTCAAATCTCCCTGGTCATTGATTTTATAATCTGTGTTTGTTTTATAATATTCGATTTTCATTCAGTAAAGAGTGCCTGGAGTATTTTTAAGTCAGGCAGATGTGAATGGAAAGTTTGAGAGTTTCACAGTTGACAGGTGATCACTCTCTGATGCTCTTTCCCCTCCCTCCCTCACATCAAGGTACAGAGCAAATCTGAGTGCAATCCTCAGACTGCCTGCTCTGATCAACCCAGCACCCAAGAGACACACAGTATTACCCACTGTTAGGAGCTTCTCAAACACCAGTGGGTCCAAGCCCTACAATCCCCACTCAGCGGCTGCTGGCCGAGCAAGAAAGTTACCTTCACACACAAGAGTGAGACACACCATTACCGGTCGGCAACACCCTTTGTCAGTGCTGGCTTGTTGGGTGGGGATCAGGAGCAAATCCCATCACTTCTCTGGACTGACTTCACCTGGGAAACAGGGAAAGTGACAAATGAGATCCTATATGTGAAATTCTTCCTTAAACTGTGAGTCATCACATAAAAGGGGGTTGTTGGACGGCATCACTCACTTAATGGACACGAGTCTGAGCAAACTCCAGGACATATTGAAGCACCGAGTTTGAGCAAACTCTGGGAGATGGTGAAGGACAGGGAAGTCTAGCATGCTGCAGCTCACAGGGTCAGAGAGTCCGATATGACTCAGCAACTGAATAACACTAGCATCACATAAGATCAAGGAATATGTCATCCAGGCCGAGGAGGGGACCCGAATGGTTGATGGGGAAGATGCAAAGGTCCTGATGTTTTAAAAAGCTCCTAGTCCAAAAGCTGCCCCTAGTCCCTTAGGGGGTGGACAACGATTGGCTCAAGGACCCTCTTGTGATTATGTATGTGGTTTGTTTTTTTTTTTCTTTTCTTTTTTGGAGGTGGGGGAGGGGGCAGGTTGGGAAGGGAGGGGGGCGGGCAAGCCACTTCTATTGGTCTTTTATTTATCTATTTTCATCCATCTTTGTTCTCCGGCCCGTGTGGGCCTCCCATCGCAGGGGCCTCTCTCACTGCAGAGCACCGGCTCTGGGCGCGTGCTCTCCAGAGCTCCGGCTCTGTAATTGGACACATCAGTCCAGCCGCTCCGTGGCACATGGGATCTTCCCAGGCCAGGGTTCGAACCGGCAATCCTTGCACTGCAAGGCGGTGTCCTTACCCACTGGACCACCAGGGAAGCCCCATATGTGGTCTCTGAGTGTGCAAACAGGCATTGGTCCTGGAAGACACAAGGTAGCAGTGATCTCTCTGAAGATTAAGAATCCTATGCCAGAGCGGGGCTTCTCAACCTCAGCACCAGTAACCTTTCATACCAGATAATTCTTTGTGGCAGGGGCTGTCCTGTGGAATGAGGATCTTCAGCAGCATCCCGGCCTCTGCCTGCAAGATGCCGGGATGTGCTCCGCTCTCAGTTGTGTCCGAGTCTTTTCTACACCCATGAACTATAGCCCGCCAGGATTCTCTGTCCATGGAATATGCAAGCCGCCATTTCCTCCTCCAGGAGTCAGTTGCTGGCTTGTTGGGTGGGGATCAGGAGCAAATCCCATCACTTCTCTGGACTGACTTCACCTGGGAAACAGGGAAAGTGACAAATGAGATCCTATATGTGAAATTCTTCCTTAAACTGTGAGTCATCACATAAAAGGGGGTTGTTGGACGGCATCACTCACTTAATGGACACGAGTCTGAGCAAACTCCAGGACATATTGAAGCACCGAGTTTGAGCAAACTCTGGGAGATGGTGAAGGACAGGGAAGTCTAGCATGCTGCAGCTCACAGGGTCAGAGAGTCCGATATGACTCAGCAACTGAATAACACTAGCATCACATAAGATCAAGGAATATGTCATCCAGGCCGAGGAGGGGACCCGAATGGTTGATGGGGAAGATGCAAAGGTCCTGATGTTTTAAAAAGCTCCTAGTCCAAAAGCTGCCCCTAGTCCCTTAGGGGGTGGACAACGATTGGCTCAAGGACCCTCTTGTGATTATGTATGTGGTTTGTTTTTTTTTTTCTTTTGGAGGTGGGGGAGGGGGCAGGTTGGGAAGGGAGGGGGGCGGGCAAGCCACTTCTATTGGTCTTTTATTTATCTATTTTCATCCATCTTTGTTCTCCGGCCCGTGTGGGCCTCCCATCGCAGTGGCCTCTGTCGTCGCAGAGCACCGGCTCTGGGCGCGTGCTCTCCAGAGCTCCGGCTCTGTAATTGGACACATCAGTCCAGCCGCTCCGTGGCACATGGGATCTTCCCAGGCCAGGGTTCGAACCGGCAATCCTTGCACTGCAAGGCGGTGTCCTTACCCACTGGACCACCAGGGAAGCCCCATATGTGGTCTCTGAGTGTGCAAACAGGCATTGGTCCTGGAAGACACAAGGTAGCAGTGATCTCTCTGAAGATTAAGAATCCTATTCCAGAGCGGGGCTTCTCAACCTCAGCACCAGTAACCTTTCATACCAGATAATTCTTTGTGGCAGGGGGCTGTCCTGTGGAATGAGGGATCTTCAGCAGCATCCCGGCCTCTGCCTGCAAGATGCCGGGATGTGCTCCGTCTCTCAGTTGTGTCCGAGTCTTTTCTACACCCATGAACTATAGCCCGCCAGGATTCTCTGTCCATGGAATATGCAAGCAAGAATAGTGGAGTGGCTTGCCATTTCCTCCTCCAGGAGATCTTCCCTACCTGAGAATTGAACCTGTGTCTCTTTCATCTTCTGGATTGGCAGGTAGGTTCTTTATCACCTGGAAGATGCCTTCTTCCAAACCCTGACAATCCAGATTGCTAAATGTCCCCTCAGAATCACTGCTCTAAAGCAACTGAGAGGCAGAGGGCACAGAATGGGAGAGGCCAGCTAATGGGACTTCCAGCCCTCAACCGCCACTGCCCTAGACAACAGTTGTGGCTATTTCCATACCTCCCATATCAGGCCTAACTTGTCCTCACGTCTCTAGACACCATCATTCACCCCACATCACCTCAGGGTTTCCATCCTCCCTCTCCTTCCCTTTTTAAAAATATGTATTGATTTATCTGACTGGGTTGGGTCTTCATTGTGGCCCACGGGATCTCCGATCTTTGTTACAGAACGGGGGACTTCTACTTGTGGTTGTGAACTCTCAGATGGGGCATGTGGGGTCTAGTTCCCTGGGTGCAAGTGCTTAGTTGTCTCTCCGACTCTTTTGTGACCCCCTGGACTGTAGCCCGCCAGGTTCCTCTGTTCAAGGGATTTCCCAGGTAAGAATACTAGAGGCAGCTGCCACCTCCTTCTCCTGGGGATCTTCCCGACCCAGGGATCAAATTCAAATCTCCTGCATTGGTAGGCGGATTCTTTACTCACCTAGTTCTCTAACCAGGGATCAAACCCTGGCCTCCTGCACTGGAAGCACAGAGTCTTATCCACAGGACCACCTGGGGAATCCCTCCTGCTTTTTAAAACTTATTTGGCTGTGCTGGGTCTTAGTTGTGGCAAATGGACTCTTAGTTGTGGCATCTGGAATCTAGTTCCCTGACCAGAGATCAAACTCAGGCCCTGTATTGGGAGCACAGAGTCTTAGCTCTTAGGCCACCAAGGAAGCCCTCCACCATCTCCTTAATTGCCTTTCTGCCCAGCAACTGGACCCTCCTTATCCAAGGCTAACTTCCTAAAACTCAGCTCGAATAATTTCTCTCTCCAATAAAAGTGGTGTCCATCTCGTTACAAACCCTCCACAATCCAGCCTCCATTTTCCCCAAGTCTGTCTGGGAGCTTTTGGTAGAGGAAGAAGGTAAAACTGCCTGCAATGAACCAAGTCCTAGGAATGATTTTGGCGCTGAAAGGCGTTAATGTCAGAATGATAAAAAAATATATACCCTTTCTGAAGTTTACACCTGATTATCTGTTATTGGAGCTCAGCATCCTCCAAAGGCAAGGGAGAAAGGAAACAAATGTGTGTGTGTGTGTGTGCTGTTTTTAACGACTCTTTTCAACCCCATGGTGGTTAAAGGCAAGGGCTTCAAACAGGTCACACAGGTCTTGAAATCAGCTTAATGGGATAGCAATAATAGGCTTTAAAAAAAAAATGGAAAGAACAGAACAGACTAGAACAGGATAGGACAGAATTAGAACCCACATAGAGTAGATCTGGCTGCGTCATGGGAGGCTGGGGTAAGAATCTGCCTTTAAACTTCTGCCTCCGTAATCTGCATCTACAGGCGTGTCAAATATATTTCTCACTGTAGGGTGAGCCCAAAAAGTTTGAAAGCACCACCAGGCAATCTACATAGTCAGCAGTGGAAGCGGGTAACAACAGCGGAAAGTGCAAGGTCACTGGGGCCTCCAGAGCCGCAAAGTCGGGCTGGGGCGGGGCCGGCGGCCAGGGCGGGGGTGGGGGGTGGGCACTATGGGCCAAGGGAAGGCAAAGCCACGGCGGAGCTTCCTGACTTGGGGTGTCGGGGCTCAGTCTCGGGGTCGGGTGGATTGGAGGGCAGCAGGATCGAGGAGAAAGGAAGCTGCGAATCGCAGGTGAAGGACAAGGAGGCGGCCTGATCGAGGGATGTCGAGTCCAAGGACACCCAACTCCCCAGCATCAGCAGCCCTAGGGATCCCAGGGAGAGCCCGACTGGGGGCGCAACCACGCCGAGGGACCCGAGACCCTCCCCGATCCGCTGGGGCCCGTCCTCACCGGGCACCGGCCAGGCGGTGACAACAGCGGGGCCCTCCCTCTCCGGAGACCGAGCCGCGGCGGGTCCTCTGGCCTCGGGCCGCTGCTGCCACGGGCATCGACCTCGCGGCCCAGGCCCCTGCGGCCACCGCTGCGCGGGTGTACACCCCCTGCCCCCACCTGCCCTCTCGGGAGGGGGCCCCGTGCCGCGCGCACTGGCCCTCTGACCGCAGGGAGCGCGCTCCTCCCCGCGGGGAGCCGGCCTGGGGAGCGCTCCAGCGGGTTCCTCGGGAGCATGCGCAGAGGGCGGCGGGAGCTCCACTCTTTGGACGCGCTCCACTTCTCCGGGTCTTCCGTGCGCGGCGACTGGCTGGCGGCCTGGCCAATCGGCGCTGAGGGGAGGGGCCAGCGTTCGCGAAAGAGGCGGGCAAGCCCAGGATGCAGCGGCTGCGTCCAGAGCCGAGGGTCGCTGAGACCTGATCCTTGGAATGCACCGCACGCGCGGTGGATGCTCAGAGAGGAGAGTTGGAGGCCTTGAGACTCCCAAACCTGCTCCAGGATTTGACTCTGCGCTCACTGAGCGGAAGCGATCGTTTAAGTGCATCCTTAGGCCTGTGACTTTCCTTAGGCTGCGGAAGGAAATTACTTATGCACTTCATTGACATCTTAAAATGACCAACTGTAAAGTTGGGCCAATTTGATTCAAACTAAATAATGACCATAACAGATTACAACTTTGAGCAAAATAAAAATCCATGATCTGGACAGTAGACGTATGGACATTGTGGGGAATGAACAATGGGTGGGAGGCGTAAAGGAAGTAGCATGAAAACCTATACTATCATGTGAAAAAAATAGCTATTGCCATTGTGCTGTGACAAAGGGGGATCTTGCAGGGGTGCTGTGCGATGGCCTGAAGGGGTGGGATGGGGGGGATATGCATATCACTAATCTGGGGTCATCCATATCTGTAAACAACAAAACTCTATAAAAGTAAAAAGTAAAATAAAATTTTTTAAAAAAATCCATGATCTAGGGCTTCCCTGGTTGTCCAGTGGGTAAAGAGTCTGCCTTGTAGAACAGGGAGCACCGGTTCAATCCCTGGCCAGGGAAGATCCCAACATGCTGCAGAGCAGCTGGACTGGTGTGTCCAGTTAGGAGTCAGCGCTCTGGAGCACATGTGCCCAGAGCCGGTGCTCTATAACGGGAGAGGCCACTGTAATGGGAGGCCCACACAGACCAAAGAAAAAAGATGGATGAAAATAAATAAATATATTAATTAAAAGAGGCCAAAAGTTTTTTTTTTTTTTTTTTTTAATATTTATTTATTTTGGGTGGGGGTCGGGTTGGGAGGGAGGGGCGGGCCGCTTCTATTGGTCTTTCATTTCTCTATGTTCATTCGTCTTTGTTCTTTGGCTCCTGTGGGCCTCCCATCGCGGTGGGGTCTCTTGTTGCAGAGCTCCACTTCTCCGGGTCTTCCGTGCGCGGCGACTGGCTGGCGGCCTGGCCAATCGGCGCTGAGGGGAGGGGCCAGCGTTCGCGAAAGAGGCGGGCAAGCCCAGGATGCAGCGGCTGCGTCCAGAGCCGAGGGTCGCTGAGACCTGATCCTTGGAATGCACCGCACGCGCGGTGGATGCTCAGAGAGGAGAGTTGGAGGCCTTGAGACTCCCAAACCTGCTCCAGGATTTGACTCTGCGCTCACTGAGCGGAAGCGATCGTTTAAGTGCATCCTTAGGCCTGTGACTTTCCTTAGGCTGCGGAAGGAAATTACTTATGCACTTCATTGACATCTTAAAATGACCAACTGTAAAGTTGGGCCAATTTGATTCAAACTAAATAATGACCATAACAGATTACAACTTTGAGCAAAATAAAAATCCATGATCTGGACAGTAGACGTATGGACATTGTGGGGAATGAACAATGGGTGGGAGGCGTAAAGGAAGTAGCATGAAAACCTATACTATCATGTGAAAAAAATAGCTATTGCCATTGTGCTGTGACAAAGGGGGATCTTGCAGGGTGCTGTGCGATGGCCTGAAGGGGTGGGATGGGGGGGATATGCATATCACTAATCTGGGGTCATCCATATCTGTAAACAACAAAACTCTATAAAAGTAAAAAGTAAAATAAAATTTTTTAAAAAAATCCATGATCTAGGGCTTCCCTGGTTGTCCAGTGGGTAAAGAGTCTGCCTTGTAGAACAGGGAGCACCGGTTCAATCCCTGGCCAGGGAAGATCCCAACATGCTGCAGAGCAGCTGGACTGGTGTGTCCAGTTAGGAGTCAGCGCTCTGGAGCACATGTGCCCAGAGCCGGTGCTCTATAACGGGAGAGGCCACTGTAATGGGAGGCCCACACAGACCAAAGAAAAAAGATGGATGAAAATAAATAAATATATTAATTAAAAGAGGCCAAAAGTTTTTTTTTTTTTTTTTTTAATATTTATTTATTTTGGGTGGGGGTCGGGTTGGGGAGGGAGGGGAGCGGGCGGGCCGCTTCTATTGGTCTTTCATTTCTCTATTTTCATTCGTCTTTGTTCTTTGGCTCCTGTGGGCCTCCCATCGCGGTGGGGTCTCTTGTTGCAGAGCTCCCGCTCTGGGCGCATGCGCCTCAGAGCTCCGGCTGGGTAATTGGACACATCAGTCCAGCCGCTCCGCGACATGTGGGATCTTCCCAGGCCAGGGATCGAAACCGCGCCCCTTGCACTGCAAGGCGGTGTCCTTACCCACTGGACCACCAGGGGAAGCCCGAGGCCAAAAGTTTTTAAAAATCTATTAAAAAAAAGGAATCCATGATCTATAGTGATGTAAGTAAGTAAATAGAGGAGAAATCTCTTACAGTAGGATTCTGACAAATAAATTCAGAAGGAATGAAACAAAATCACCATTTGGCGACCATCGTTAAGTATAACAGATTTCAGTAAAAGGCATCAATGGCCGCTAAGACCAGAGAATGAACGTTTAATAAGGAACTAGTATTTGTATTTTCCCAAAGTACGTATTTCCCTACAAGATACTAATTAATTGCAAGAGGAAAAATATGAATTTTTTAGTAGAGAAACAGTCCTCAAAGTCTCTGCCGTTCCTGGAAGTCCCCAGGGGATTTTCCAAGGGTTACATGACAGATAACAGGTTCCTGAAGCACATATGAGACCCTATAGTCCTCTGTTGGTCTACATTAAAGAGATTTACCAAAAAATGTAAAAACGCCATTCTTTTTTTTTAATGCCATTCTTATAAAAATGTCTTATGATTTTCAAAATTATAACACAAAAAGGTTTATTATTGTATTTTTGGTAACAGGGAGCACCGGTTCAATCCTGGCCAGGGAAGATCCCAACATGCTGCAGAGCAGCTGGACTGGTGTGTCCAGTTAGGAGTCAGCGCTCTGGAGCACATGTGCCCAGAGCCGGTGCTCTATAACGGGAGAGGCCACTGTAATGGGAGGCCCACACAGACCAAAGAAAAAAGATGGATGAAAATAAATAAATATATTAATTAAAAGAGGCCAAAAGTTTTTTTTTTTTTTTTTTTTAATATTTATTTATTTTGGGTGGGGGTCGGGTTGGGGAGGGAGGGAGGGGCGGGCCGCTTCTATTGGTCTTTCATTTCTCTATTTTCATTCGTCTTTGTTCTTTGGCTCCTGTGGGCCTCCCATCGCGGTGGGGTCTCTTGTTGCAGAGCTCCCGCTCTGGGCGCATGCGCCTCAGAGCTCCGGCTGGGTAATTGGACACATCAGTCCAGCCGCTCCGCGACATGTGGGATCTTCCCAGGCCAGGGATCGAAACCGCGCCCCTTGCACTGCAAGGCGGTGTCCTTACCCACTGGACCACCAGGGGAAGCCCGAGGCCAAAAGTTTTTAAAAATCTATTAAAAAAAAGGAATCCATGATCTATAGTGATGTAAGTAAGTAAATAGAGGAGAAATCTCTTACAGTAGGATTCTGACAAATAAATTCAGAAGGAATGAAACAAAATCACCATTTGGCGACCATCGTTAAGTATAACAGATTTCAGTAAAAGGCATCAATGGCCGCTAAGACCAGAGAATGAAGGGTTTAATAAGGAACTAGTATTTGTATTTTCCCAAAGTACGTATTTCCCTACAAGATACTAATTAATTGCAAGAGGAAAAATATGAATTTTTTAGTAGAGAAACAGTCCTCAAAGTCTCTGCCGTTCCTGGAAGTCCCCAGGGGATTTTCCAAGGGTTACATGACAGATAACAGGTTGCTGAAGCACATATGAGACCCTATAGTCCTCTGTTGGTCTACATTAAAGAGATTTACCAAAAAATGTAAAAAACGCCATTCTTTTTTTTTTTAATGCCATTCTTATAAAAATGTCTTTGTTTTGGAAAATATAATGATTTTCATTAAAATGTTATGCTAACACAAAAAAGGTTTATTATTGTATTTTTTGGTAACAGATTTATTGGCTATCATTCACATGCCATACAATTTGCCCAATTAATGTGTACAATTGAGTGGGTTTTTAGTATATTCACAGAGATGCATACGTCACCACAATCAGTTTTAGAACAATTTCAGCACTCCAAAAGAAATGTTCAGCGGTCACACTTAAGCCCCCCATCCTCCCACCCTAAGCAACTATTAATCTACTTTCTGTCTCTATAGATTCTGGGCATTTCATTTAATGTTTTTTTTTTTTTTCTGGGCATTTCATTTAAATGAACTCACAGAACGTTTGGTCTTTTGTGTTTGATTTTTTTCACTTAGCATAGTGTTTTCAAAGTCCATCCATATTGTAGCATGCCAGCAGTACTTCATTCTTTTTTATCATCAAATAATATTGCACTGTATAGATATACCCCAATTTGTTTATCCATTCATCTGTTGAACAACACTTGGGCTGTTCCACTATGAATAGTGCTGCTGTGAACACTCATGTGCAAATTTCTGTAGACAGATGTTTTCAATTCTTTTTCTACTTAGGAGTGGACTTGCTGGGTCCACGTTTAATCCTTTGAGGAATTCCAAGATTGTTATCCACAGGGTCTGCTCCATTTTACATTCCTTCCAGCAATGTGTGAGGGCTCCAGTTCTCCATACTCTTGTCAACACGTGTTAGTTCCTGTTTCTGAGTGTAGCCCTGAAATAAATTCAGAAGGAATGAAACAAAATCACCATTTGGCGACCATCGTTAAGTATAACAGATTTCAGTAAAAGGCATCAATGGCCGCTAAGACCAGAGAATGAACGCGTTTAATAAGGAACTAGTATTTGTATTTTCCCAAAGTACGTATTTCCCTACAAGATACTAATTAATTGCAAGAGGAAAAATATGAATTTTTTAGTAGAGAAACAGTCCTCAAAGTCTCTGCCGTTCCTGGAAGTCCCCAGGGGATTTTCCAAGGGTTACATGACAGATAACAGGTTGCTGAAGCACATATGAGACCCTATAGTCCTCTGTTGGTCTACATTAAAGAGATTTACCAAAAAATGTAAAAAACGCCATTCTTTTTTTTTTTAATGCCATTCTTATAAAAATGTCTTTGTTTTGGAAAATATAATGATTTTCATTAAAATGTTATGCTAACACAAAAAAGGTTTATTATTGTATTTTTTGGTAACAGATTTATTGGCTATCATTCACATGCCATACAATTTGCCCAATTAATGTGTACAATTGAGTGGGTTTTTAGTATATTCACAGAGATGCATACGTCACCACAATCAGTTTTAGAACAATTTCAGCACTCCAAAAGAAATGTTCAGCGGTCACACTTAAGCCCCCCATCCTCCCACCCTAAGCAACTATTAATCTACTTTCTGTCTCTATAGATTCTGGGCATTTCATTTAATGTTTTTTTTTTTTTTCTGGGCATTTCATTTAAATGAACTCACAGAACGTTTGGTCTTTTGTGTTTGATTTTTTTCACTTAGCATAGTGTTTTCAAAGTCCATCCATATTGTAGCATGCCAGCAGTACTTCATTCTTTTTTATCATCAAATAATATTGCACTGTATAGATATACCCCAATTTGTTTATCCATTCATCTGTTGAACAACACTTGGGCTGTTCCACTATGAATAGTGCTGCTGTGAACACTCATGTGCAAATTTCTGTAGACAGATGTTTTCAATTCTTTTTCTACTTAGGAGTGGACTTGCTGGGTCCACGTTTAATCCTTTGAGGAATTCCAAGATTGTTATCCACAGGGTCTGCTCCATTTTACATTCCTTCCAGCAATGTGTGAGGGCTCCAGTTCTCCATACTCTTGTCAACACGTGTTAGTTCCTGTCTTTCTGAGTGTAGCCCTGCTAATGGGTGTGAAGTGGCATTTCACTGTGGTTTGGATTTGCATTTCCACCATGGCTGATGATGTTGATCCTCTTCTCAAGCCTTTATTTGCAATTTGCATATCTTCTCTGGAGAAATGTCTATTCAGAGATGTTACCCATTTTAAAATTGAGTTGTCATTTTATTATGAAGCCTAAAAATTCTTTATATGTCCTAGATATATGTCCATTGTCAGATATATGATTTGCAGCAATTTCCTGTCTCCTGTAGGTTGTCCTTTCACCTTATTGCCCCCAGTTAAGACAGTGTCCTGTAAAGGCAGAAGTTCTTGATTTTGATTTTGTCCAGTTTGTCTTTTGTTGTTGTTGTTGTTGTTGTTGCTTGTGCTCTTGATGTCATGTCTAAGAAATAACTGCCTAATCCATGTTCACAACAATTTACCCCTAGGTATTCTAAAAAGTTTTGTAGTTTAGTTCTTACATTTGAGACTTAGACCCATTTTGAGTTATTTTTTGTGTATGAGCAAAGTAAGGGGCTTGGTGGCTCAGTGATAAAGTATCTTTCTGCCAATGCAGGAGACTTGGGTTCAGTCCCTGGGTTGGGATGATCGCCTGGAGAAGGAAATGGCAACCCACTCCAGTATTCTTGCCTGGGAAATACCACGGACAGAGGCTACAGTCAATGGGGTAGCAAATAGTTCCATTTGACTTAGTGACTAAGCGTGCATGGGCAGAGCAGGGCTGTGATTCCATTCTTTTGCAGATGGACATCCTAGTTGTACCATTTGTTGAAGACTGTTTTTCCCTCTCTGTAATTATTTTGGCTCTGCTGTTGAAAGACCATTAACCATAACTGTGAGGATTTATTTCTGGACTCAATTCTATTCATGGCCTGTGTCTAGCCTGGTGCCAGCATCACACTGACACAATTACTGTTGCTTTGTGGCAAGTTTTGAAATTAGAGAGTGAATTTTCCAACTTCATTCTTTTCCAGGGTGATTTGGGGCCCCTTAAGTCTCCAGTTCTCATCTTTCTTATTGATCTTTTCTGTTTTTGTTGTGGTTATTTTTTTGTCAATCTTTTTGAAAATAGATGTCTATTTTAAGCTTGATGTTGCAGACATGCTCTGTGACAATTATTTTCAAGTATTCTTGCTTTTTCCTAATTGTATATTGTAACCCTCTTTAATATCATAAACCTACTTACTACCAACCTAATTGGCTGCCTACGTTCCTACAGACACTCATTTTTAAATTTCGCTATTGGTGCTGTGACTGCTTCATTCCTAACTTTCGGGCACCTGGGTGAAAAGTATATGAAAATGCGTTGTATACTTCTTGCTATTTTCTGTGTGAAATTATGTCAAAATAAAACGTCAGACAAAAATCTGTGCCTTTGGCATTCAGTGAGGGGAAAGCATCTTTTTTTGCACGAATCCAGCCCTTGCTCATCTATCCAGCATTTGTCATTCTCTGACTACCCTATGCGATGGGGACCCGGATTGCTCCGGCGTGGGGAGCTGCGGAGCCTGGGGTTGCTTTCCTGGACGCTTGGCGCGTGGCGATTGGAGTGGTCTAGCATCCTCCGCTGCCTCCCACCCTTGCCAGATGCGACCACGCCCCTCGCTCCTCTCCTGCTCGGAGCCAGGGCCCTCCACTCGCAGCGAGCTTCCACAGCTCTTCGCCAGCCCCCCTGCCTTCGCCCGGCAGGCGGTCCCAGTCTTCCGGCTGCGCATCCTCACGTGGGCAGAATGAAGAAGCCGCTCTACTAGAAAAAGCCACTCCCCTGACGTCCCTCCGCTCCTCCTCCCTCCTCTTTGGCTCTCAAGCTGCAGGGGCACCCAACCCCGCCCGCCGCGCCGTCCCTGTGCTCCCAGCTAGCCCTAGAAAGCACCCACTCCCCCATTTGTTAAGCTTTTTTCCCTTGTAATTATTTTGGCTCTGCTGTTGAAAGACCATTAACCATAACTGTGAGGATTTATTTCTGGACTCAATTCTATTCATGGCCTGTGTCTAGCCTGGTGCCAGCATCACACTGACACAATTACTGTTGCTTTGTGGCAAGTTTTGAAATTAGAGAGTGAATTTTCCAACTTCATTCTTTTCCAGGGTGATTTGGGGCCCCTTAAGTCTCCAGTTCTCATCTTTCTTATTGATCTTTTCTGTTTTTGTTGTGGTTATTTTTTTGTCAATCTTTTTGAAAATAGATGTCTATTTTAAGCTTGATGTTGCAGACATGCTCTGTGACAATTATTTTCAAGTATTCTTGCTTTTTCCTAATTGTATATTGTAACCCTCTTTAATATCATAAACCTACTTACTACCAACCTAATTGGCTGCCTACGTTCCTACAGACACTCATTTTTAAATTTCGCTATTGGTGCTGTGACTGCTTCATTCCTAACTTTCGGGGCACCTGGGTGAAAAGTATATGAAAATGCGTTGTATACTTCTTGCTATTTTCTGTGTGAAATTATGTCAAAATAAAACGTCAGACAAAAATCTGTGCCTTTGGCATTCAGTGAGGGGAAAGCATCTTTTTTTGCACGAATCCAGCCCTTGCTCATCTATCCAGCATTTGTCATTCTCTGACTACCCTATGCGATGGGGACCCGGATTGCTCCGGCGTGGGGAGCTGCGGAGCCTGGGGTTGCTTTCCTGGACGCTTGGCGCGTGGCGATTGGAGTGGTCTAGCATCCTCCGCTGCCTCCCACCCTTGCCAGATGCGACCACGCCCCTCGCTCCTCTCCTGCTCGGAGCCAGGGCCCTCCACTCGCAGCGAGCTTCCACAGCTCTTCGCCAGCCCCCCTGCCTTCGCCCGGCAGGCGGTCCCAGTCTTCCGGCTGCGCATCCTCACGTGGGCAGAATGAAGAAGCCGCTCTACTAGAAAAAGCCACTCCCCTGACGTCCCTCCGCTCCTCCTCCCTCCTCTTTGGCTCTCAAGCTGCTGCAGGGGGCACCCAACCCCGCCCCGCCCCGCGCCGTCCCTGTGCTCCCAGCAGGTGCACATCCCGGTCCCGTGGGGCCAGCCAGCCTCGGGCCTCCAGCCCACTCCCCTCCCCAAATTCTCTGCATCCTCCGTCGGATCCCCTCCCTCCTGCATTCTTCTGCCTCCTTTTCCTTCCTTGTTCTCTGCCCTCCCCTTCCACCGCCACAGCCTCCGTACCTCCCTCTCGCGCCTACGCTCCCCACGCCGGACCTTTGGCTCTGGCCGGAGGTCCCCGCCTCTCGGCCTCCTGTCTGGGCTCCGCGTCCCGCACCCACGCCTCTCCGCCTGCTCCCTCCCCAGTTCTCCACCCAGAGCGCCTCAAGGGCCGAAATCGACCACGACCCCCTGCCCCTGTGTAGTTGACCCTACGTTACAGCTGGGGAGACGCAATGGATCATCAGAAACAATGGGTCACGTGGTCTCTTGGAAGCGGCACCTGCTTAGGGGAAATCAGACCGGGAGGAGGAAGGGCTGCTGCTTGCGTCGGAATGTCGGAGGAGGAGGACGAGGAGTACGGACCTCACCGTATTCTTCGCAGAGCCGGTTCTCTGCCGGATCTTCACTAAGGAACCCTCCCTGGCCCTAAAAGAAGTCACTTTAGAGCCAGTGCCCAGGCCTCAAAGGGCCTGGGCGGGCGACCCGGGTCCAGATGGCACCCGCGCGCGCCCTCTCCCGGCCGCCGGGGAGCACCAGCTCCCGGGTGACCGAGGGTGGGGGGGCCCGGCGGGGCGCGGGGCAGGGAGGCGTCCCTGGTGCACAAGGATGAAGCGTGGGGCGAGGTGGGGGGCGGACGTTATCAATGTTTTCTTTCCAGTGATGTTACCGAGTGTCTGCAAGGATGCCTGAAAACCGGGTATTCACGGGCCGCGAGTGGGATGCTGGGAGCCGTGTCCCCCCGGCAAGCAGCTTTCTCACCTAAGGCTTATGGAAAAGATTGTTATCAACCTGGACACACGCGGGATACGTCCAGCAATCAGGACTGGCTGGATAAATCACCACCACCCCTGTAGCGGTACGCTGTCGAATGGACACTGGAAAGACGTTCGTAATATATCGAGGAAAAAAATAGGAAATTCCTCAGTGGTCCAGTGGTTAGGACTCGGTGCTTCCCTACTGGTACCCAGGCTCGATTCCTGGTTGGTAACTAAGATCTCCAAAGCCAGAAGGCGCGTCCAGGAAAAAAAAAAAAAAACTGTATGACCCCAATTTTCTGAATGTAAAAAATAGGTATTATAGACCTATCTCTAGCTGGTGGAATTACTGGAGACATTTGTAATATTTTTTCTTAATCAGTATTTTCTATTTATTTTCGTGACTATGAATTATATTATTTTTAGCTTGAAAGAAAGACCAATGCAAGTTATTTTTAAGAAGAAAGTGTATAGTCATACTATTTACTTTTTTAAAAATAGCTTTATTTATTTATGGCTGCTCTGGGTTTTCCTTTGCTGCAGGGGCTTTTCTCTAGTTGCCTGGAGTTTGGGCTGCTTTTCATTGCAGTGTGCAGGCTTCTCATTTCAGTGGCTTCTCTTATTGTGGAGCATGGGTTCTAGGACAGGCGAACTTCAGTAGTTTCAGTGCCTGGGCTTGATAGTTGAGGTTCCCAGGCTCTAGAACACAGGCTTGGTAATTGTGACGCTTGGGCTTAGTTGCTCCAAGGCATGTGGGATCTTCCCAGGTCAGGGATCAAACCCATGTCTCTTACATTAGGAGGTGGATTCTTTACCACTGAGCTACCAGGGATGCCCCACCCTATTAACTTTTTCTCCCCATCATAATTAATACTCCCACTGGGCTTCCCTGCTGGTTCAGCAGACAACCTGGGTTCCATTCCTGGGTTGATAAGATCCCCTGGAGAGGGGAATGGCAACACACTCCAGTATCCTTGCCTGGGAAATCCCATGGACAGAGGAACCAGGCAAGCTACAGTCTGTGGGGTCACAGAGAGTATGTGGTGACTGAGTGACAGACGCTTTCACTGGCTCACAGTGCAGACTTGGAGCTGGCATCTGTCTGCCATATCCAAGGGTTTTCTGCTCCTTGGACACTTGCGGGAACCGCTCACACACCGTCCAGTGGGATATCAGCTGTGTGAACCAGAAGGCCCACTTGCCCCCGGCCCCTTTCTCTTCTTGGATTCTCCTCCTGGCGGGTGGCACTATGACCCCTACCTGGGCAGGCCAGTCCTCTCTCCCTCAAACCCTGTGGCCTGAAACAGACCACCCATCACTGAGCCCTCTTCAGCCCCCTCCCAGGGTCTCCCATTTCCTCTCCGGGAGGTACCTCACTGTCCTCTCAACTTCCAGTTTGGACCTTCTCCCATCTCTTCTCTTCAGGGCACTGGGCGAGTTTTGCAAAACCACCTCTGCTGAGTCCTTCCCCACCTCCACTACCCGTGATGAACCTGGAACCCACCTGTGGCTCCAGGCGTCCAGGTCCTGGGCCACTAGCCTGTGCCCATCATTCCTGCTTCATGGCCTTCTCGTCCTTCTCTCTATGCCCAAGCCTCACCTCTCCCAAGAATGCTCTCCTCACCCTTCGGGCCCCTTCACAGGGCTTCCCAAGGCCCCTGTCATGTTGAAGAGCTCCTGGCCCTCTCCTGGGCAAGCCTTCACTCCAGTTTTCACGAACTCCTCACAGGAAGGGTTCCTGTCACCTGCTTGATAGTTGAGGTTCCCAGGCTCTAGAACACAGGCTTGGTAATTGTGACGCTTGGGCTTAGTTGCTCCAAGGCATGTGGGATCTTCCCAGGTCAGGGATCAAACCCATGTCTCTTACATTAGGAGGTGGATTCTTTACCACTGAGCTACCAGGGATGCCCCACCCTATTAACTTTTTCTCCCCATCATAATTAATACTCCCACTGGGCTTCCCTGCTGGTTCAGCAGACAACCTGGGTTCCATTCCTGGGTTGATAAGATCCCCTGGAGAGGGGAATGGCAACACACTCCAGTATCCTTGCCTGGGAAATCCCATGGACAGAGGAACCAGGCAAGCTACAGTCTGTGGGGTCACAGAGAGTATGTGGTGACTGAGTGACAGACGCTTTCACTGGCTCACAGTGCAGACTTGGAGCTGGCATCTGTCTGCCATATCCAAGGGTTTTCTGCTCCTTGGACACTTGCGGGAACCGCTCACACACCGTCCAGTGGGATATCAGCTGTGTGAACCAGAAGGCCCACTTGCCCCCGGCCCCTTTCTCTTCTTGGATTCTCCTCCTGGCGGGTGGCACTATGACCCCTACCTGGGCAGGCCAGTCCTCTCTCCCTCAAACCCTGTGGCCTGAAACAGACCACCCATCACTGAGCCCTCTTCAGCCCCCTCCCAGGGTCTCCCATTTCCTCTCCGGGAGGTACCTCACTGTCCTCTCAACTTCCAGTTTGGACCTTCTCCCATCTCTTCTCTTCAGGGCACTGGGCGAGTTTTGCAAAACCACCTCTGCTGAGTCCTTCCCCACCTCCACTACCCGTGATGAACCTGGAACCCACCTGTGGCTCCAGGCGTCCAGGTCCTGGGCCACTAGCCTGTGCCCATCATTCCTGCTTCATGGCCTTCTCGTCCTTCTCTCTATGCCCAAGCCTCACCTCTCCCAAGAATGCTCTCCTCACCCTTCGGGCCCCTTCACAGGGCTTCCCAAGGCCCCTGTCATGTTGAAGAGCTCCTGGCCCTCTCCTGGGCAAGCCTTCACTCCAGTTTTCACGAACTCCTCACAGGAAGTTCCGTGTTTCCTGTCTAGCTCTGGGAGATCGGGCTGTGACCTGTTTACTGCTAGGTCCTGCGTTCCGGCTCTGGGCAGACATTAAGGTCCTCCCAAGGGTGGGATGTCCCTGGTGGTCCAGTGGTTAAGACTCCGCAAGTCCCAGTCCCGAGGGCCTGGGTTCCAGCCCTGATCAGAGAACTAGATCCCACGGGCCACAACTCATGATCAGGCATGGGGCAAAGAAGATGCCGTGTGCCCCAACGAAGACCCGGAGCAACCAAATAGATAATAATTAAAATGAAGACAAAGGGAAAAAAACACACTATATTCATTTAGTGTGTTAAAAAAAAAAAAGAGAGAGAAGAAGTAAAGGGGCAAGAAAGTAGAGTGAAAGGGCGGGAGAATCTAGGTGAAGACTGTGTCTGCTCCCAGCATGCTTTTTCAGCTATTATGGAAATTTGAAATGTTTCAAAAATTTAAAAAATAAAAAACCTTAACACCTCCGACTCCAGTGAGTGGGCTCCCATACTGGCTTGGCAGTGACTTCCAGCCCCACAGTCCTGACCACCATCCAGGTAGGGTCACTGGGGCCCCAGGAGGGAGGTACCCCCTTGCCACCCCCCCCACCCCCGTGCAGCCTCCAGGGGCTACCGAGTCAACTAGGCCCCTCACTGGGGACCCAAGTGCCACCCCTCCCCCAGCTTCCCTGGAAGCTGCAGAAGGGGTCTGGGAGTGGATACTGGCAGGGACGACTACCTGGAGACCAGGATGAGTGGGGCAGGCCCCTTTCCCCACCTCCTCTTCTCCACACCTGCTCCAACATCAAATGGTCCCCCAGAACTGCCCCAGAAACCCCTCAGGTGTTCATATCTGACAGAGCCAGCCCACCATGGGGATGACTCAGGCTCCAGGAAAGAACCGTGGTGGGGGGTGGGGATCTACTTAAATATAGAATCCAGACGCAAGAATGTCTCAAGTCATGGTTACAGATTGGAGACATCACCAACAATCATGCTGTAAAAGTAACAGAAAAAGATGGGGCTTCCCTGGTGGTCCAGTGGGTAAAGAGTCTGCCTTGCAGTGCAAGGGGCACTGGTTCCATCCCTGGCCCAGGAAGATCCCACGTGCTGCAGAGTGGCTGGACCAGTGTGTCCAATTACGAGCCAGCACTCTGGAGCACATGCACCTAGAGCCAGTGCTCTCCAACAAGAGAGGCTGCTGCAATGGGAGGCCCACACAGGCCAACGAATGAAGATGGATGAAAATAAATAACGGACCAATAAAGGAGGTCAAAATTTAAAAAAAGAGAAAGAATACTGGAGTGAGTAACCATTCCCTTCTCCAGGCTGATACCTTTTCCCGTGGGACCTGACTTCTGGTTGAAGGAGAGGGGACACCATATGCTTCTGTTGGGTGTCCCCTCAGATGGCAGGCCCACCGCCTCCTCAGCAGAACTTGGGCCTGCCGTGAACTTCAGGGCCCCTGTGCAGGGGGACTGTCAGTCCTGTGTGGCTCCCTAGAGGAGGTGGCCTGAGGGTCCAGGAGAAAGAAGCAGACTGAGGCCTCCTGGGGACTGGCCCTGGAGGGAGAGCCAAAGAGGGACAGGATTGGCTTCCTAGATATTCAGGGCTGGAGGCCAAAGTGGCAGGAAGAGGAAGCCTCAGAGTCTCACCTAGTCTCTGAGTCAGTGGCTGGTTTTCCAGGCTGAGAAGGCCCAGGGTGTGAGATCCCTGCAGAGCCCTCCTGGGTCTGAGAGACAGTCCTGACCAGGAAGGGCGAGGCAAGTGTTGGAGGGGAGGCCCAGGACCAGGGGCTGGGTAGGGGAAGAAAAACAGGGTGAAAGGGAGGTAGGGGGAGATAAGGAAGGGGTGAAGGGGATGTGGGAGGGGGTGGAAGTTGTACCTGGGGCCTCGAAGGATCCACAATCATGGAATTTAAAAAACCTATCCATGATGGGACCTCGTATACAGCTTCTTTTATTCTCTTTACAAAAATTTTTTCTTGCTACAAAAGTAAATTATGCTTGATCAGAGGGAAAAAATTACAGTGCTGAAAGCGAAAACCAGTCCACGGTTGGGCGCTAGGAGAAGCCCAGTGGAACGTGGAGAAGCTGCAGCCAAGTGCTCTGACCCAGGCAGGCCGCACCCTTGGCTGTCAGGGCTACGGGGCCTCCCTGGGCATAGGGAGGCCCGAGGTGGACTCCTTCCCCTCCACCGAGGGGCTGGGGGCAGATGGCCCTGCCAAACTTCGGTCTTCTTTTCTGTCTGGAAGAGAAGGGGGTGAGTCAGACTGTTTGTTGTCAAAGAAACAGCAGGTGGAGGGGTGAGGGGCAAACCTGGGGGTCCCGGCGGCCAGGGGAGGGATGCGGAGCCATTGGCCGACTTCGAGAATTGCTAACTCCAGAGACAGGCTCACAAAGGTCACAGACCCAGGAACACAGAGGTTGTTTCCAGAAAACTTTGGGCCATTTCTGGGCTGAGCACCAGGAAGCCGCTGCTACCCTGTTGCCTAGCTGGAAGATGGGGCAGGAGGCGGAAGGGCCCCTGTGCAGGGGGACTGTCAGTCCTGTGTGGCTCCCTAGAGGAGGTGGCCTGAGGGTCCAGGAGAAAGAAGCAGACTGAGGCCTCCTGGGGACTGGCCCTGGAGGGAGAGCCAAAGAGGGACAGGATTGGCTTCCTAGATATTCAGGGCTGGAGGCCAAAGTGGCAGGAAGAGGAAGCCTCAGAGTCTCACCTAGTCTCTGAGTCAGTGGCTGGTTTTCCAGGCTGAGAAGGCCCAGGGTGTGAGATCCCTGCAGAGCCCTCCTGGGTCTGAGAGACAGTCCTGACCAGGAAGGGCGAGGCAAGTGTTGGAGGGGAGGCCCAGGACCAGGGGCTGGGTAGGGAAAAAAAAACGGGGGGAAGGGGGGGTAGGGGGAGAGAAGGAAGGGGGGAAGGGGATGTGGGAGGGGGTGGAAGTTGTACCTGGGGCCTCGAAGGATCCACAATCATGGAATTTAAAAAACCTATCCATGATGGGACCTCGTATACAGCTTCTTTTATTCTCTTTACAAAAATTTTTTCTTGCTACAAAAGTAAATTATGCTTGATCAGAGGGAAAAAATTACAGTGCTGAAAGCGAAAACCAGTCCACGGTTGGGCGCTAGGAGAAGCCCAGTGGAACGTGGAGAAGCTGCAGCCAAGTGCTCTGACCCAGGCAGGCCGCACCCTTGGCTGTCAGGGCTACGGGGCCTCCCTGGGCATAGGGAGGCCCGAGGTGGACTCCTTCCCCTCCACCGAGGGGCTGGGGGCAGATGGCCCTGCCAAACTTCGGTCTTCTTTTCTGTCTGGAAGAGAAGGGGGTGAGTCAGACTGTTTGTTGTCAAAGAAACAGCAGGTGGAGGGGTGAGGGGCAAACCTGGGGGTCCCGGCGGCCAGGGGAGGGATGCGGAGCCATTGGCCGACTTCGAGAATTGCTAACTCCAGAGACAGGCTCACAAAGGTCACAGACCCAGGAACACAGAGGTTGTTTCCAGAAAACTTTGGGCCATTTCTGGGCTGAGCACCAGGAAGCCGCTGCTACCCCTGTTGCCTAGCTGGAAGATGGGGCAGGAGGCGGAAGGGCCGTGGACAGGTCTGGAGGTAAAGGTGAAGGGGCAGGTTAGGGGTTGCTGACTGCCCCAGGGAGCCCTTGCTTCTTGCCCTTTCTTTCCATCTGATGAAGGCGGGTTTGTCCCAGTTTTCACAAAGGTGCCGTATGTGGTGAGGCTCACATGGCCCCAGAGCCGGGGCTGATCTGAGAAATGAGTAGAGGTCTCAGTTGGGGTGGAGGGGACCCTGAGAATAGACTGTCCCACCTAGCCCAGCTGGAGAAATGGGCTCTGAGCCACATGTCCACCCCACCCTTTGCAGCGACCAAACTACTGGCCTCAGGGCAGGGACTTGGCCCCTCTGAGCCTTGCCTCCCCACAGGTCATGAGAACAGAACCCTCTTCCCCAGGGCAGAAGCAGGTGGCTATGAGGAGGCACTGGGAACAGGGCAGGCTGGTAGACAGGCTCAAGGGTGAGCCGGGCCCACTGCAGAGAGGTCTCCAGGCTCTGGATTCCCTAACTCTCTAAGGGTGGCTCCATCTAGCAGGCGATGGAGCCTGAGAGGTCCCTTTGGTTCCCTGAGAACTCTGGACTTGTGGCTGGGGATGCTCCCATCTCATGAAAAAGGAACATAAGTACGTAAACTCTTAAGAGCAGACATGGAGAAAAACAGGCCTTGGGAACACAGACATACAAGAACTTAAAAACTTAGCTTCTTAGGCAAATACACACATGGAGAGATAGAACCTTAGACACACATGCAAACACACACATGGATTCACATGAGACGTAATTAAACAGATGCATAAATGTTCACAGCACATGCATACTCTCCAGGCCAGCCAAACCAGGCTGCCCCTGATTTTGGCCCTCAGAAGGTCTTACTCCCATCCTGCTCAGTGGGCCAGGGCCTCACCTGTGTCCAGCTTGCTGCGTTTCTGCTCGGGCTCCTGGGGTGGCCTCGATGGCCCGCTGGGCCTCAGGATGGATCTTGAGGAGGGCTTTGGGTGGGGGCGGAGGGTGGCCAGAAAACTTTGGGCCATTTCTGGGCTGAGCACCAGGAAGCCGCTGCTACCCCGGGCCTAGCTGGAAGATGGGGCAGGAGGCGGAAGGGCCGTGGACAGGTCTGGAGGTAAAGGTGAAGGGGCAGGTTAGGGGTTGCTGACTGCCCCAGGGAGCCCTTGCTTCTTGCCCTTTCTTTCCATCTGATGAAGGCGGGTTTGTCCCAGTTTTCACAAAGGTGCCGTATGTGGTGAGGCTCACATGGCCCCAGAGCCGGGGCTGATCTGAGAAATGAGTAGAGGTCTCAGTTGGGGTGGAGGGGACCCTGAGAATAGACTGTCCCACCTAGCCCAGCTGGAGAAATGGGCTCTGAGCCACATGTCCACCCCACCCTTTGCAGCGACCAAACTACTGGCCTCAGGGCAGGGACTTGGCCCCTCTGAGCCTTGCCTCCCCACAGGTCATGAGAACAGAACCCTCTTCCCCAGGGCAGAAGCAGGTGGCTATGAGGAGGCACTGGGAACAGGGCAGGCTGGTAGACAGGCTCAAGGGTGAGCCGGGCCCACTGCAGAGAGGTCTCCAGGCTCTGGATTCCCTAACTCTCTAAGGGTGGCTCCATCTAGCAGGCGATGGAGCCTGAGAGGTCCCTTTGGTTCCCTGAGAACTCTGGACTTGTGGCTGGGGATGCTCCCATCTCATGAAAAAGGAACATAAGTACGTAAACTCTTAAGAGCAGACATGGAGAAAAACAGGCCTTGGGAACACAGACATACAAGAACTTAAAAACTTAGCTTCTTAGGCAAATACACACATGGAGAGATAGAACCTTAGACACACATGCAAACACACACATGGATTCACATGAGACGTAATTAAACAGATGCATAAATGTTCACAGCACATGCATACTCTCCAGGCCAGCCAAACCAGGCTGCCCCTGATTTTGGCCCTCAGAAGGTCTTACTCCCATCCTGCTCAGTGGGCCAGGGCCTCACCTGTGTCCAGCTTGCTGCGTTTCTGCTCGGGCTCCTGGGGGGTGGCCTCGATGGCCCGCTGGGCCTCAGGATGGATCTTGAGGAGGGCTTTGGCGAGGGTGGCGGGGCCAGGCACCCCCAGGGACATGATGCAGTGCACGCCTTTGCGCTTGGCCCCTTCCACTTTGGCACTGTCCTTGGAGGCTGTCAGCAAGACCAGTTTGGAGAACTTCCTGGGCTTCTTGGGGGCTGCAGGGACGACATCTGTGCCTGGCTCAGAGGTCTCAGGGGAGGGCTCTTGGCCGGCCTTCACATTCTCGCCCTCCTGCTCACTGGGCTCATGCAGGGGCATTCTGGGACGGATGGCCAGGCCCCCAGGCCAGCTTAGGCCCCAGTAGAAGGATTTTCTCCTCTACCTCCCTGCAAGGAACCTGGCCGTCCAGGGGCTCCGTCCTAAGGAAGGAGGCAAAATCCCATCAGTGGAGGTGCCCCTGGGCACAGGAAGAATCTGGGTTGGAGGCTGAGGCAGAAGGGGCTTTCCCTTCCCCCACACCCCGTGACCCAGGGAAGGAACTGAATGGAACCAGAGAACCTGGGCCAGCCCGTCTGCTGTCTTGGAAGCCCTGGTTCAGCCCAGCCGAACCTCACTCCCCGACTATAAAATGTGCTAGAAACCGGGCTCCCCAGGGGCTGCTGGGGTAACCAAGGTATGACAGCTCTGAGTTAGGAGGAAGCCGGCCCGCAGGCATGAGCTCGTGGTGCAGGGCCTCCATGGGTTTTTCCCACATAATCTTCAGCCCCACATTATGGAAGTGGATCATTCTCATCGACCCAGGTTACAGATGAGAACACAGAGGCACACAGCCATGGAGCAGAGCTGGGGGTCCAGTCGAGGTGGGTCCAGAGCCCACCCCGCCCCGCATGGGGGTACCTGGTCCAGGGTAACAGGAGCCCATCTTCCTGAGCAGCGGGCGTTGGGGAGCAGCGCTCGGGGGATGTGAGCTTAGGTCACTGACCCTCCCAGACCGCCGGCTGCCCTTCACCCTGACACTGTCTGTCACTGGGAGTGGGGCCCGAGCCCCCTGGGCAGTCTGCAGACCTCTGAGGGGAGCCTAGCCCTGGGTTCACAACTCGATTCAGCCCCCATGCCCGGCCAGAGACCCGGGCCACCCAGAGCTAGGGGATGCTAGGGCCCCAGGAGGGCAGCTGGTGCTGGCGCTGCCCCAGCTGAGTGGGGACAGGGCTGTGGAGGTGTCCAGAGAGGCCGCGGTCACTGAGGGCTCCCTGGCTTCTGGTCTGGAGAAGCAGAAAGAAAGGGTTACAGGGAATTCCCTGGATGCCCAGTGGTTAGGACTGCAAGCTTTCACTGTTGAGGGCCTGGGTTTAATCCCTGGTCAGGAACTCAGATCCAGCAAGCCACAGGGTGCGATCAAAAAAAAAAAACAGGAAGAAAGACAAAAAAATGGATGACGGAGCAGGGCTGGTGGCCTGGAACTGGAGCATTGTTGTGGGCAGGCCGTGTGGCCTGTTGCAGGTGACGGGGTGGAGGACAGATGGCTGAGTCTTTCTTGGTTTAGCCCTGAAACAAGGCTACTGCCTTGGCAAACACCTCATGTGCCCTGTCCAGGACAGAGGAGGCAGCAAAGCCTGAAGACTTTTACTTGCCCCTTTGGATTCGTTCATCCAACCTGGCTTTCAGCTGTTTCTTAGAATGCCTCCAGTGCCTGTGGCTGTACATGTCCATGCCCTGCACCCCAAAGTCTTCCAAGATCCCATCACCCATGAGAGGAGGCTGAGGTGCAAGATTAATGTGTGGGTGGGATGCCTTGCCCTCCCCCCAAAACTCCCCTGATGATCAGACATGGAAGCAGACCTCCCGCTGTGACAGAGGATGGCCCCACCTCCGGGAGTGGGGCCATGAGGTACAGGCTGCCTAGGAACAAGTCACCTGACCACTGGCACCCTAGGATTGATGTCTCATTGTCTCTCCCGTCCCTGGTCCAGCTCCTGGACAAGGCAACCCCTTCTCCTCCCATGTGGTCCTTCCTGGCTCTGCCCATCCTCCCTGACAAATGGATGACTTCCATGGGGGCGGGGGGGAGCCGTGGGATGCTGCACTCCCCGCCGGCTGCCCTTCACCCTGACACTGTCTGTCACTGGGAGTGGGGCCCGAGCCCCCTGGGCAGTCTGCAGACCTCTGAGGGGAGCCTAGCCCTGGGTTCACAACTCGATTCAGCCCCCATGCCCGGCCAGAGACCCGGGCCACCCAGAGCTAGGGGATGCTAGGGCCCCAGGAGGGCAGCTGGTGCTGGCGCTGCCCCAGCTGAGTGGGGACAGGGCTGTGGAGGTGTCCAGAGAGGCCGCGGTCACTGAGGGCTCCCTGGCTTCTGGTCTGGAGAAGCAGAAAGAAAGGGTTACAGGGAATTCCCTGGATGCCCAGTGGTTAGGACTGCAAGCTTTCACTGTTGAGGGCCTGGGTTTAATCCCTGGTCAGGAACTCAGATCCAGCAAGCCACAGGGTGCGATCAAAAAAAAAAAACAGGAAGAAAGACAAAAAAATGGATGACGGAGCAGGGCTGGTGGCCTGGAACTGGAGCATTGTTGTGGGCAGGCCGTGTGGCCTGTTGCAGGTGACGGGGTGGAGGACAGATGGCTGAGTCTTTCTTGGTTTAGCCCTGAAACAAGGCTACTGCCTTGGCAAACACCTCATGTGCCCTGTCCAGGACAGAGGAGGCAGCAAAGCCTGAAGACTTTTACTTGCCCCTTTGGATTCGTTCATCCAACCTGGCTTTCAGCTGTTTCTTAGAATGCCTCCAGTGCCTGTGGCTGTACATGTCCATGCCCTGCACCCCAAAGTCTTCCAAGATCCCATCACCCATGAGAGGAGGCTGAGGTGCAAGATTAATGTGTGGGTGGGATGCCTTGCCCCTCCCCCCCCAAAGCTCCCCTGATGATCAGACATGGAAGCAGACCTCCCGCTGTGACAGAGGATGGCCCCACCTCCGGGAGTGGGGCCATGAGGTACAGGCTGCCTAGGAACAAGTCACCTGACCACTGGCACCCTAGGATTGATGTCTCATTGTCTCTCCCGTCCCTGGTCCAGCTCCTGGACAAGGCAACCCCTTCTCCTCCCATGTGGTCCTTCCTGGCTCTGCCCATCCTCCCTGACAAATGGATGACATGGTGGTACAGGGGACATGGGGGGACGTGGGGTCCAGCAGAGAAGATAATGCCAGCGCCTCCCCTGGTAGAGCCAGTTTGGGTAGGAAGGGGTTATCATGGGAAACTCCACCCACAGGCCTTCGATTGGTCCCAGGGCACATCCTTGGCTCAGCAACTGCTCTGTGGTCCATGATGATGAAGCTCAAGGAGGTAGGACTCCTTCCTCACACCATATCCAAAAAATTAACTCTAAATGACCACAGATTTAATTGTGAAAGTTGCTTAGTCGTGTCCAACAACCAAAGAAGAAGCACATAAATTGGACTTTGTCAAAATGTAAAACTTTTGTGAGTCAAAGGACACTATCAAGAGAGTTAAAAGGCACCCCACTGAATGGGAGAACATTTTTGTAGATCATATATGTGACAAAGGGCTCCTCTGGTGGCTTCCTAGAGAATCTGCCTCCAATGCAGGAGATGCGGGTTGGATCCCTGGGTGGAAAGATCCCCTGGAGGAGGAAATGGCAACCCACTCCAGTATTCCTGCCTGGGATTTCCAATAGACAGAGGAACCTGGTGGGCTATAGTCTATGGGGTTTCAAAAGAGTCAGACATATCTCAGCCACTAAAACAACAACAACAGCATATCTGATAAAGGCCACATATCTGGAATTTACAAAGAACTCTTACAACTCAGTGATAAAAAAGACAAGTAACTCAATTTTAAAATAAATACCTGTAAACAACAAAACTGTAAAAGCAAAAAGTAAAATAAAATAAATAAATAAATAAATAAAATGGGCAAAGGAGGGACTTCCCTAGTGGTCCAGTGGTTAAGACTCTGTGTTCCCGGGCGCTCGGGAAGAGGCGGGCCCCGCGCGCCCTGCGGTCGCCATGGCCGCAGAGGCGGCGACATGAGCGGGTCCCCCCTGGCCGGGCCGCGCCTAGAGCGCCGCCGAGCCTGCGGCGCCCGGAGCCCCCGGCCATGGGCCACCGCAGCCTTTCCTGCTGCTGTTGCTGCTCAGCGGCTGCGGCGCAGCAGCGCCCCCGGGAGACTTCCTTTCCCAGCTGCCTGCTCCTCAAAACCTGAAGGTTCACCTGTACAACGCTCAGCAGGCGCTGAGTTGGGATCCGGTGTCCCTGGACAATGACTCAAGGCCGATGGTCTACCAGATGCAATATAAATTCAGCACCAGTAATAACTGGTATAACGTGAACAAAAGAGATAGTGTGGACAGCATGAGCCTCACCAGGTCACAGTGTAGCTTCACCGCAAACAGCCTCTCGGAGGGTTTCCCGTGGACTTTCAACATCTCTTTATGTGTTCGAACTAAGCTGGGGGACCTCGTTTCTGCCCAGGCAACGGGCACCTTGGTTTGAACACTATGGGAATGCTACCATCGGGCCTCCAGAAAACATCTGGGTGACCCCAGAAGAAGGCTCCCTTATCATCAGGTTTTCTTTTCCCTTCGACGTTCGTGCCTCCGAGGCCTATTTTTTTTGAGAACATTTTTGTAGATCATATATGTGACAAAGGGCTCCTCTGGTGGCTTCCTAGAGAATCTGCCTCCAATGCAGGAGATGCGGGTTGGATCCCTGGGTGGAAAGATCCCCTGGAGGAGGAAATGGCAACCCACTCCAGTATTCCTGCCTGGGATTTCCAATAGACAGAGGAACCTGGTGGGCTATAGTCTATGGGGTTTCAAAAGAGTCAGACATATCTCAGCCACTAAAACAACAACAACAGCATATCTGATAAAGGCCACATATCTGGAATTTACAAAGAACTCTTACAACTCAGTGATAAAAAAGACAAGTAACTCAATTTTAAAATAAATACCTGTAAACAACAAAACTGTAAAAGCAAAAAGTAAAATAAAATAAATAAATAAATAAATAAAATGGGCAAAGGAGGGACTTCCCTAGTGGTCCAGTGGTTAAGACTCTGTGTTCCCGGGCGCTCGGGAAGAGGCGGGCCCCGCGCGCCCTGCGGTCGCCATGGCCGCAGAGGCGGCGACATGAGCGGGTCCCCCCTGGCCGGGCCGCGCCTAGAGCGCCGCCGAGCCTGCGGCGCCCGGAGCCCCCGGCCATGGGCCACCGCAGCCTTTCCTGCTGCTGTTGCTGCTCAGCGGCTGCGGCGCAGCAGCGCCCCCGGGAGACTTCCTTTCCCAGCTGCCTGCTCCTCAAAACCTGAAGGTTCACCTGTACAACGCTCAGCAGGCGCTGAGTTGGGATCCGGTGTCCCTGGACAATGACTCAAGGCCGATGGTCTACCAGATGCAATATAAATTCAGCACCAGTAATAACTGGTATAACGTGAACAAAAGAGATAGTGTGGACAGCATGAGCCTCACCAGGTCACAGTGTAGCTTCACCGCAAACAGCCTCTCGGAGGGTTTCCCGTGGACTTTCAACATCTCTTTATGTGTTCGAACTAAGCTGGGGGACCTCGTTTCTGCCCAGGCAACGGGCACCTTGGTTTGAACACTATGGGAATGCTACCATCGGGCCTCCAGAAAACATCTGGGTGACCCCAGAAGAAGGCTCCCTTATCATCAGGTTTTCTTTTCCCTTCGACGTTCGTGCCTCCGAGGCCTATTTTTTGTATTATGTCTCCTACTGGGAGAGGGCAGAAGTCAAACAGGTGACACCCCTTTTTAGGAGCAACTTCATCACGCTGAATGATTTGAAACCCTTAAGAGTATACTCTTTTCAAATCAATGCAGAACTGGTTTTTTTTTTTTTTGGTTACTTGTCATTCTTTTTTTTTTTTTGGGGGGGGGTCGGGTTGGGGAGGGAGGGGAGTGGGCGGGCCACTTCTGTTGGTCTTTCATTTCTCCATTTTTAATCCGTCTTTGTTTTCTGGCTCCTGTGGGCCTCCCATCGCGGTGGCGTCTGTCGCTGCAGAGCGCTGGCTCCGGGCGCATGCGCTCCAGAGCTCCGGCTCGGTAATTGGACACATCGGTCCAGCCGCTCCTCGGCACGTGGAATCTTCCCAGGCCAGGGATCGAACTGGTGCCCCTTGCACTGCGAGGCGGTGTCCTTACCCACTGGACCACCAGGGGAAGCCCCAGAACTGGTTTTGATAAATGAAAAAATCTCTCGACTTGGGAGTTTAAGCAACACATCTTGCTCCAAAACAGCAGCAGATGCTTCTATCAAGCTTCAGCAAGACATCCTGACCACTGAGGTAACCTTTTTGGTACTGTTGGTAGTCATAGGAACCTGTCTCTTCCTGGTTCTAAAATACAGAGGCCTGGTGAAACACTGGTTTCACACTCCACCAAGCATCCCATCACAGATAGAAGAGTATCTAAAGGATCCCTCAGCCATCTGTCCCTGGACAATGACTCAAGGCCGATGGTCTACCAGATGCAATATAAATTCAGCACCAGTAATAACTGGTATAACGTGAACAAAAGAGATAGTGTGGACAGCATGAGCCTCACCAGGTCACAGTGTAGCTTCACCGCAAACAGCCTCTCGGAGGGTTTCCGTGGACTTTCAACATCTCTTTATGTGTTCGAACTAAGCTGGGGGACCTCGTTTCTGCCCAGGCAACGGGCACCTTGGTTTGAACACTATGGGAATGCTACCATCGGGCCTCCAGAAAACATCTGGGTGACCCCAGAAGAAGGCTCCCTTATCATCAGGTTTTTTTTTCCCCTTCGACGTTCGTGCCTCCGAGGCCTATTTTTTGTATTATGTCTCCTACTGGGAGAGGGCAGAAGTCAAACAGGTGACACCCCTTTTTAGGAGCAACTTCATCACGCTGAATGATTTGAAACCCTTAAGAGTATACTCTTTTCAAATCAATGCAGAACTGGTTTTTTTTTTTTTTGGTTACTTGTCATTCTTTTTTTTTTTTTTGGGGGGGGGGGTGGGGTTGGGGAGGGAGGGGAGTGGGCGGGCCACTTCTGTTGGTCTTTCATTTCTCCATTTTTAATCCGTCTTTGTTTTCTGGCTCCTGTGGGCCTCCCATCGCGGTGGCGTCTGTCGCTGCAGAGCGCTGGCTCCGGGCGCATGCGCTCCAGAGCTCCGGCTCGGTAATTGGACACATCGGTCCAGCCGCTCCTCGGCACGTGGGATCTTCCCAGGCCAGGGATCGAACTGGTGCCCCTTGCACTGCGAGGCGGTGTCCTTACCCACTGGACCACCAGGGGAAGCCCCAGAACTGGTTTTGATAAATGAAAAAATCTCTCGACTTGGGAGTTTAAGCAACACATCTTGCTCCAAAACAGCAGCAGATGCTTCTATCAAGCTTCAGCAAGACATCCTGACCACTGAGGTAACCTTTTTGGTACTGTTGGTAGTCATAGGAACCTGTCTCTTCCTGGTTCTAAAATACAGAGGCCTGGTGAAACACTGGTTTCACACTCCACCAAGCATCCCATCACAGATAGAAGAGTATCTAAAGGATCCGGTTCAGCCCATCTTGGACGCCTTGGACCAGAACCGCTCGCCAAAGGAGGACGCCGGAGACTCTGTGTCGATTGTGATAGTTCCAAAGAATAAGCCAGAGGACATTCTCCAAAGCACTTTGACCCCAACGGCTGACCCCAGCCACCCAGCCACAGAAGTAGTTGCTCTGAGCCAAAGAAGTTGCAACGTGCCCGTCCGGACTGAATGAAGCCACTTGCTTCTTAGTATCGTCACCAAAAGACCCTGGGGAATGCCTCTTGGTCATGGGTTCCATGCGAGAGACAAACATTTTTTAACTAAGACCTTCCTGAATCACGCAAGTTACTGGACTGATTCTGCATACCAAAAGAAAAAATTATGTTTTGCTTAAACACTAAAAAAAAAGACTCTGTGTTCCCAATGCAGAGGGCCTGGGTTTGATCCCTGGTCAGGGAACTAGATCCCACATGCCGCAACTAAGACCCAGTGGAACCAAATAAATAAATAAATGATTTTTAAAAATGGGCAAAGGATCTGAATAGGCCTTTCTCCAAAGAAAGTATACAAGTGGCCAGTAAGCACATGAGATGTTCAACATCAGTAGTCACGAAGGAAATGTGGGTCAAACTATAATGATACACTATTTCACACTACTAGGATGGATTTAATCAAAGAGAGCAAAAACCAGACAATCACAAGTGTTGGTGAGGACGAGGAGAAAATGAAGCCGGGGTAAGCTGCTGCTGGGGATGGAAACAGCGCAGCCAGTCTGGAAAACACTCTGGTGATTTCTCAAAAGCTTAAACACAGAATTACCATATGCCCCAGCAATTCCTCTCCTAGTTGTTTTCCCAAGAGGACTGGAAACTGATGGAATGTCCACAGCAGCATTATCCATAGACACCAAAGAGTGAAAAGTCCAAAGACTTGGGAGTTTAAGCAACACATCTTGCTCCAAAACAGCAGCAGATGCTTCTATCAAGCTTCAGCAAGACATCCTGACCACTGAGGTAACCTTTTTGGTACTGTTGGTAGTCATAGGAACCTGTCTCTTCCTGGTTCTAAAATACAGAGGCCTGGTGAAACACTGGTTTCACACTCCACCAAGCATCCCATCACAGATAGAAGAGTATCTAAAGGATCCGGTTCAGCCCATCTTGGACGCCTTGGACCAGAACCGCTCGCCAAAGGAGGACGCCGGAGACTCTGTGTCGATTGTGATAGTTCCAAAGAATAAGCCAGAGGACATTCTCCAAAGCACTTTGACCCCAACGGCTGACCCCAGCCACCCAGCCACAGAAGTAGTTGCTCTGAGCCAAAGAAGTTGCAACGTGCCCGTCCGGACTGAATGAAGCCACTTGCTTCTTAGTATCGTCACCAAAAGACCCTGGGGAATGCCTCTTGGTCATGGGTTCCATGCGAGAGACAAACATTTTTTTTTTAACTAAGACCTTCCTGAATCACGCAAGTTACTGGACTGATTCTGCATACCAAAAAGAAAAAAATTATGTTTTTGCTTAAACACTAAAAAAAAAAAGACTCTGTGTTCCCAATGCAGAGGGCCTGGGTTTGATCCCTGGTCAGGGAACTAGATCCCACATGCCGCAACTAAGACCCAGTGGAACCAAATAAATAAATAAATGATTTTTAAAAATGGGCAAAGGATCTGAATAGGCCTTTCTCCAAAGAAAGTATACAAGTGGCCAGTAAGCACATGAGATGTTCAACATCAGTAGTCACGAAGGAAATGTGGGTCAAACTATAATGATACACTATTTCACACTACTAGGATGGATTTAATCAAAGAGAGCAAAAACCAGACAATCACAAGTGTTGGTGAGGACGAGGAGAAAATGAAGCCGGGGTAAGCTGCTGCTGGGGATGGAAACAGCGCAGCCAGTCTGGAAAACACTCTGGTGATTTCTCAAAAGCTTAAACACAGAATTACCATATGCCCCAGCAATTCCTCTCCTAGTTGTTTTCCCAAGAGGACTGGAAACTGATGGAATGTCCACAGCAGCATTATCCATAGACACCAAAGAGTGAAAAGTCCAAATATCCATCCCCAGGTAAACGAATAAACAAAATGTGATGTATCTACCCGATGGAATATTATTTGGTAATTTGAAAAATTCATGCCACACATGGATAAACCTTGGCAAGATTAGCTAAGTGGAAGAAGCTGGTCATGGAAGATCACAAATCATACATTCCATGTCTATAAAATGACCTGGAAAATCCACTGAGTAGAAAAATCCATAGAGACAGAAAGTAGATTTGTGGTTGTCTGGGATGGGGACCAGAAGAGAGAAGACTGCACTCGTGTGTACGGGGTTTCTGGGATGATGAAAAAGTTCCCAAACTGATTGTGGTGATGGTCACACAACTTGGTGAATTCCCTAAAAGCCACTGAATCGTACGTTGTGAGTGAATTGCAAGGTAGGTAAATTATCTCAATAAAACATGTATTAAGAAGAGGGAAGGGGCTTCCCTGGTAGCTCAGTGGTGAAGAGTTCGCCTGGCAGTACAGGAGACATGGGTTTGATCCCTGATCCAGGAAGATCCTACATGCTGTGGAGCAACAAAGCCCGTGAACCATAACTATGGAGCCTGTGCTCTAGAGCCTCAGAGCCACAACTGTGGAGCCCATGTGCCGCAACTACTGAAGCTGTGTGCCCTAGAGCCGGAGTTCCACAACAAGAGATGTCACCACCACAGGAAGCCTGCTCACCTCAACTAGAGAAGAGCCTGTGGCAGCAAGTGAAAAGCCAGGATAGCCAAAAATAAATAAATAAATAAATAAAAATTAAAAAGAAAAATAAGAAGAGGGAAATTTAAGTCCACGAACAGTGGATTTCCAACGCATCGATTCCTAAGTCTCACTCAGAATTCTCATTTAAAATGCCTAGTCCTGGACCCCTCCATCCCCAGACTTCTTTCTCAGTGGATCTGGAGAGGGACCTGAGAATCTACTTTTTTGTTGTTGTTTTTTACCAGTACCCTATTTGATTCTGATACTTGATGAAAGACAGCTGATACCATAGATCCCCTGCTCAACAAGTTTCTGATTTCTAGTTCACTGTTCTTCCGCCACTCCATAATCGCTGGCCCATGTGGTTCTTAGAGGCTGTGATCAGGCTGCTGGTGGGATAATGGACCAGCTTAGGCATCAGGTACACATCCTTACAGGGAGATTTTCAAAGCATCAGTAGGATTCAGAATGCCTCAAGAATTGCTGCTACTTGATAATACTTCTTTTTCCCTAATCACCATGGCTTAGAATCTTAGTTACATTTACTTCTTAGCGGCTGTAATTTGTCCTTAGACCTGTCTAGGCTGCGCCCAAATGACCCCTGGTCCCCACCCCTCTCCTCTCCCATCAGGATCGCCCCTCCTTACCAAGCTTCTGGAGTGCCTCTCTTGCCCCAACATCTCAGACCGCCAACTGCCAGCTCCCTGAGCATCGCTGGAGCCACAAGGACGGCACAGGACTGAGGCTGGGTGCAGGGCGGGGGCAATGCTGGGTGGGGCGGACACGGTCAAGGAAAGGCTAACCAGAGTGGGGCTCCCCGAGCTGGGGTGTGAGGGCTCAGTGGTGAAGAGTTCGCCTGGCAGTACAGGAGACATGGGTTTGATCCCTGATCCAGGAAGATCCTACATGCTGTGGAGCAACAAAGCCCGTGAACCATAACTATGGAGCCTGTGCTCTAGAGCCTCAGAGCCACAACTGTGGAGCCCATGTGCCGCAACTACTGAAGCTGTGTGCCCTAGAGCCGGAGTTCCACAACAAGAGATGTCACCACCACAGGAAGCCTGCTCACCTCAACTAGAGAAGAGCCTGTGGCAGCAAGTGAAAAGCCAGGATAGCCAAAAATAAATAAATAAATAAATAAAAATTAAAAAGAAAAATAAGAAGAGGGAAATTTAAGTCCACGAACAGTGGATTTCCAACGCATCGATTCCTAAGTCTCACTCAGAATTCTCATTTAAAATGCCTAGTCCTGGACCCCTCCATCCCCAGACTTCTTTCTCAGTGGATCTGGAGAGGGACCTGAGAATCTACTTTTTTGTTGTTGTTTTTTACCAGTACCCTATTTGATTCTGATACTTGATGAAAGACAGCTGATACCATAGATCCCCTGCTCAACAAGTTTCTGATTTCTAGTTCACTGTTCTTCCGCCACTCCATAATCGCTGGCCCATGTGGTTCTTAGAGGCTGTGATCAGGCTGCTGGTGGGATAATGGACCAGCTTAGGCATCAGGTACACATCCTTACAGGGAGATTTTCAAAGCATCAGTAGGATTCAGAATGCCTCAAGAATTGCTGCTACTTGATAATACTTCTTTTTCCCTAATCACCATGGCTTAGAATCTTAGTTACATTTACTTCTTAGCGGCTGTAATTTGTCCTTAGACCTGTCTAGGCTGCGCCCAAATGACCCCTGGTCCCCACCCCTCTCCTCTCCCATCAGGATCGCCCCTCCTTACCAAGCTTCTGGAGTGCCTCTCTTGCCCCAACATCTCAGACCGCCAACTGCCAGCTCCCTGAGCATCGCTGGAGCCACAAGGACGGCACAGGACTGAGGCTGGGTGCAGGGCGGGGGCAATGCTGGGTGGGGCGGACACGGTCAAGGAAAGGCTAACCAGAGTGGGGCTCCCCGATCTGGGGTGTGAGGGCTCAGTTCTGGGGTCGAGTGGGTTGGGGGAAAGGAGGGGCGAGGAGAAAAGAGCTGAATCGCGGATGAAGAACAAGGAGGTGACCTGAGCGCCTGGATGCAAGGTGGGGAGCACCCCCCAGCATCAGCAGCCCTTGGAAACCCCTCAGGTCTCAGCCCTTGGCCGGCTGGGACCTGAGACCCTCCCCGGTCCACTGGGACCCGTCCTCACCGGGCACCGGCCGGGCGACGACGGCAGCGGGGCCCTCTCTCCGGAGACCGGGCAGCGGCAGGTCCCTCAGCCTCGGTGTCTGGGGCCCCCCGCCTGGGTTCGGGCAGTCACCTCAGGTTGGGGTCATGGAACGAGCATGCGCAGTAGGGCTGGTGAGGGGCCCATTCCTTGGGTTAACAGGGTGTCTCCGGGTCTTTCCCGTGCGGGGCCGAACTGGCGGCCTGGCCAATCGGCGCTCGGGGGCGGGGCCAGGGCTCGCGAGGAGGCGGGGTCATGCAGTGGCGGGGCGGAGCGTCAGAGGTCTAGTCGCCAGGCTCTCCGAGAACAGGTGGGTGGGCTTAACCGAGACCACCCGACATCCACTAGTGTTTGAGCTCTACTCGACGCGGAGGAAACCTGACCATTTGTTTAAAATCCTCGATCGATCCCGTCGTTCTTCTGAGCGAGCAAATTTCCTTTATGCTCATCAAAACCACTGATTCCTCTCAACTCAGCATCCCAGAGGGCGCAGCATCTTTGCCATTGATTTCGTTATTAATTTCCCGCTTTCAGAATGCCTCAAGAATTGCTGCTACTTGATAATACTTCTTTTTCCCTAATCACCATGGCTTAGAATCTTAGTTACATTTACTTCTTAGCGGCTGTAATTTGTCCTTAGACCTGTCTAGGCTGCGCCCAAATGACCCCTGGTCCCCACCCCTCTCCTCTCCCATCAGGATCGCCCCTCCTTACCAAGCTTCTGGAGTGCCTCTCTTGCCCCAACATCTCAGACCGCCAACTGCCAGCTCCCTGAGCATCGCTGGAGCCACAAGGACGGCACAGGACTGAGGCTGGGTGCAGGGCGGGGGCAATGCTGGGTGGGGCGGACACGGTCAAGGAAAGGCTAACCAGAGTGGGGCTCCCCGATCTGGGGTGTGAGGGCTCAGTTCTGGGGTCGAGTGGGTTGGGGGAAAGGAGGGGCGAGGAGAAAAGAGCTGAATCGCGGATGAAGAACAAGGAGGTGACCTGAGCGCCTGGATGCAAGGTGGGGAGCACCCCCCAGCATCAGCAGCCCTTGGAAACCCCTCAGGTCTCAGCCCTTGGCCGGCTGGGACCTGAGACCCTCCCCGGTCCACTGGGACCCGTCCTCACCGGGGCACCGGCCGGGCGACGACGGCAGCGGGGCCCTCTCTCCGGAGACCGGGCAGCGGCAGGTCCCTCAGCCTCGGTGTCTGGGGCCCCCCGCCTGGGTTCGGGCAGTCACCTCAGGTTGGGGTCATGGAACGAGCATGCGCAGTAGGGCTGGTGAGGGGCCCATTCCTTGGGTTAACAGGGTGTCTCCGGGTCTTTCCCGTGCGGGGCCGAACTGGCGGCCTGGCCAATCGGCGCTCGGGGGCGGGGCCAGGGCTCGCGAGGAGGCGGGGTCATGCAGTGGCGGGGCGGAGCGTCAGAGGTCTAGTCGCCAGGCTCTCCGAGAACAGGTGGGTGGGCTTAACCGAGACCACCCGACATCCACTAGTGTTTGAGCTCTACTCGACGCGGAGGAAACCTGACCATTTGTTTAAAATCCTCGATCGATCCCGTCGTTCTTCTGAGCGAGCAAATTTCCTTTATGCTCATCAAAACCACTGATTCCTCTCAACTCAGCATCCCAGAGGGCGCAGCATCTTTGCCATTGATTTCGTTATTAATCTCTTCCTTGCTATTGGTACCCCCGAACGGCCACAGGTCCAGCCATCGCCCATCGGTCTAGCCCCGACTCACAGTGCAATTACTGCACACTTATTCTTTGACCACCCTGTGCGGTGGTGCCCGGATTGCTTCGGGGCGGGGAGCTTCAGGGCCTGAGGGTGCGAAAAGGACACTTGGCCGGGGGCGATCGGAGTGGTCCAGCAGCGGAGAGCCACTGGGCCTGTCTCTCACCCGCCCCAGGTGCAACGACGCCCCTGCTCCCCTCCCGCACTGCGCCCCAGGCTCTCTGCTCTCCGCGATCTTTCCCAGCCCTCCGCCCGTCCCCTGCTTCACCCGGCGGGAGCCCGCAGTCTTCTGGCTGCCTGTCCTCCCGTGGGCAGAGTGAAGACGCTGCACCTCTAGAAAACACCCCTTCCCCCCGTCTCCCTTCTCTCGCTCTGACGCTGCTCCTGGGCTCCCGGGGCAGGTGCAGGTCCAGGTTCCACGAGGCCCGTCTGCCCTGAACTTCAGGCATTCTCACATTCTCTGCATCTTCTCCACCCCGTGTCCTCCAGCTCTCTCACATTCTCTTGTATTCTCCTCCTGGAGTCCAAATATCAGCAGAACCTGCACCTGCCTCCAAGGCTCCGCCTCCACACTCGCCTCCTCCCCCTCATTCCCCGCCCCCATCTGCGGATCCCTCATCCCCAACCTCGGTTCAGCAGTCCGACTTCAACCGGCTTCCACCATCCTCCAATCCTTTCTCCAGGTGTCTTGTCATTTCCCGGTATTTTCTAGGTTCATTCAAAGCCCTTAATAAATTTATTTTCCATTATCTATTAATAATCCACTGAAGACTTGTTGTTTCTAATTTTATTATGTTATAAATGTCTTTGTATCTAATTTGTTTATCTCTGTCCTCTCTCATGCGTCCTACCTAGAACAGGTGGGTGGGCTTAACCGAGACCACCCGACATCCACTAGTGTTTGAGCTCTACTCGACGCGGAGGAAACCTGACCATTTGTTTAAAATCCTCGATCGATCCCGTCGTTCTTCTGAGCGAGCAAATTTCCTTTATGCTCATCAAAACCACTGATTCCTCTCAACTCAGCATCCCAGAGGGCGCAGCATCTTTGCCATTGATTTCGTTATTAATCTCTTCCTTGCTATTGGTACCCCCGAACGGCCACAGGTCCAGCCATCGCCCATCGGTCTAGCCCCGACTCACAGTGCAATTACTGCACACTTATTCTTTGACCACCCTGTGCGGTGGTGCCCGGATTGCTTCGGGGCGGGGAGCTTCAGGGCCTGAGGGTGCGAAAAGGACACTTGGCCGGGGGCGATCGGAGTGGTCCAGCAGCGGAGAGCCACTGGGCCTGTCTCTCACCCGCCCCAGGTGCAACGACGCCCCTGCTCCCCTCCCGCACTGCGCCCCAGGCTCTCTGCTCTCCGCGATCTTTCCCAGCCCTCCGCCCGTCCCCTGCTTCACCCGGCGGGAGCCCGCAGTCTTCTGGCTGCCTGTCCTCCCGTGGGCAGAGTGAAGACGCTGCACCTCTAGAAAACACCCCTTCCCTCCGTCTCCCTTCTCTCGCTCTGACGCTGCTCCTGGGCTCCCGGGGCAGGTGCAGGTCCAGGTTCCACGAGGCCCGTCTGCCCTGAACTTCAGGCATTCTCACATTCTCTGCATCTTCTCCACCCCGTGTCCTCCAGCTCTCTCACATTCTCTTGTATTCTCCTCCTGGAGTCCAAATATCAGCAGAACCTGCACCTGCCTCCAAGGCTCCGCCTCCACACTCGCCTCCTCCCCCTCATTCCCCGCCCCCATCTGCGGATCCCTCATCCCCAACCTCGGTTCAGCAGTCCGACTTCAACCGGCTTCCACCATCCTCCAATCCTTTCTCCAGGTGTCTTGTCATTTCCCGGGTATTTTCTAGGTTCATTCAAAGCCCTTAATAAATTTATTTTCCATTATCTATTAATAATCCACTGAAGACTTGTTGTTTCTAATTTTATTATGTTATAAATGTCTTTGTATCTAAATTTGTTTATCTCTGTCCTCTCTCATGAAATTTCAAAATAAGAGAGTCAAAGAAGGCAAATATCTTTAAGAGCTTTTAAAACATATTGCCAGATTATCTCCAAGGAAGTGCATAAGCTTGGAGTCAGATAACTGCGTTCAAGTCTCAGCTCTGGTGTTAGCTAGCTGGAACAAGCAACTGGTTCCCCTGTCTGTGCTTCTGTTTTCTCATTGATAAATGGGTGTAATAATATCACCCACCTCAGGGAGTCATTGTGACAATTTACAGAGTGTCATTCTGTGGGCTATGAGTTCCAACATTTACATTTCTTAGTCCTGCGGTTTTCAGACTTCTTGGTCTCTGAACCACTTTAAAGAGTGATTACATTATTGAGCAGCTCAAAGAGCTTTTGTCTTTGTAGGTAATATCTATCAATATTTATAACATCAAAATTAACCTGAAAATATAAAACAGTCATAATAAATTAACCAACTATATCTTCAAACCAAACATGAGTGAGAAAAAGTGGCAGTATTCTATATTAAAAAAAAAAAAAATCTACTTGGGGACTTCCCTGGCAGTCCAGTGGTTAAGACTCCAAACTTCCACTGCAGGAGGCATGGGTTTGACCCCTGGTTGGGGAAATAAGACCCCATATGACTCCTGATGTGGCCAAAAAAAAAAAAATCTGTTTAATATCATGTTTGAGAAAAGACAGCTGTTTTCTCATGTCTGTGTCTGCTTTCATTCTACTGGGATACACTGATTTGATTGAAGTATGTGAAGAAAATTTAGCCTCAGATAAAAAAAATCTGAAAAGGAAGCAGTATTTCAAGAGTCTTTTCAGATAATTGTGGCTATTCCTCTTTAATATGTCACCAACACTGAAAATGCGGTAGTTTTTTTTTATTTTTTTTAAATGCGGTAGGTTTTTGAAGGTTAGCCGCAACATGAAATCTGAGATAATGTCAATGTGCTTTCTGTGTTCTGTTACATGAGAACCCATTGGCCTACCTCGTACTTTGAAAAGATATTTTATTCACATGTGATTTTGTCAATCGTGTATTGGTCTTTCCCAAACCTATTGGTTCACTAACTTGCATAGATCTCACAATTGTTGGCACATCTTATTATACAATATGAAGGAAATTATAACATTCATGAATACTGGAACCAATCTCAACATACAAGTCTGGCAATATTGGGAAGCTGTGAAGCTAAGGGAGGCAGATACAAGTTTTCCACAATGGTACTTTTTTCCAAAAGGCTCAGAATTTTCTCATTGGCAACAGATTTCTGACAGTTTGGTGTCACTACCTTGATTCACACTAAGCCATCACTGGTTCTTCATCATCGGGGCAAAGTGAAAAGGGCAACAATTGCTCAGTATTATTAATACTATGAAATATTTATGGGCCCCCTGTAAGGGCTTTGGGAACCCCTAAGGGTCACCAGAAAACACTTTGAGACCTGCTGCACTATTCCTTTTTCTATTAACTTGTTCATCTTTTTCTTATTGATTTAAGAAACCTTATTGAATTCAGTTAAACCTAGCCTTCCTCTTTTGATGGAAACATTACAAATTTCAATATCTTATAACATCAAAATTAACCTGAAAATATAAAACAGTCATAATAAATTAACCAACTATATCTTCAAACCAAACATGAGTGAGAAAAAGTGGCAGTATTCTATATTAAAAAAAAAAAAAATCTACTTGGGGACTTCCCTGGCAGTCCAGTGGTTAAGACTCCAAACTTCCACTGCAGGAGGCATGGGTTTGACCCCTGGTTGGGGAAATAAGACCCCATATGACTCCTGATGTGGCCAAAAAAAAAAAAATCTGTTTAATATCATGTTTGAGAAAAGACAGCTGTTTTCTCATGTCTGTGTCTGCTTTCATTCTACTGGGATACACTGATTTGATTGAAGTATGTGAAGAAAATTTAGCCTCAGATAAAAAAATCTGAAAAGGAAGCAGTATTTCAAGAGTCTTTTCAGATAATTGTGGCTATTCCTCTTTAATATGTCACCAACACTGAAAATGCGGTAGTTTTTTTTTATTTATTTTAAATGCGGTAGGTTTTTGAAGGTTAGCCGCAACATGAAATCTGAGATAATGTCAATGTGCTTTCTGTGTTCTGTTACATGAGAACCCATTGGCCTACCTCGTACTTTGAAAAGATATTTTATTCACATGTGATTTTGTCAATCGTGTATTGGTCTTTCCCAAACCTATTGGTTCACTAACTTGCATAGATCTCACAATTGTTGGCACATCTTATTATACAATATGAAGGAAATTATAACATTCATGAATACTGGAACCAATCTCAACATACAAGTCTGGCAATATTGGGAAGCTGTGAAGCTAAGGGAGGCAGATACAAGTTTTCCACAATGGTACTTTTTTCCAAAAGGCTCAGAATTTTCTCATTGGCAACAGATTTCTGACAGTTTGGTGTCACTACCTTGATTCACACTAAGCCATCACTGGTTCTTCATCATCGGGGCAAAGTGAAAAGGGCAACAATTGCTCAGTATTATTAATACTATGAAATATTTATGGGCCCCCTGTAAGGGCTTTGGGAACCCCTAAGGGTCACCAGAAAACACTTTGAGACCTGCTGCACTATTCCTTTTTCTATTAACTTGTTCATCTTTTTCTTATTGATTTAAGAAACCTTATTGAATTCAGTTAAACCTAGCCTTCCTCTTTTGATGGAAACATTATCATTTGCTTCTGGGGAGGAGGCTGGGAAAATTGCTGTATGTGTTTACACATCTGAATATTTATTTATTTATTGGCCATACCTTCCTGCTTGTGGGATCTTGATTCCCCAACCAGGGATCAAACCAGGGTCCTCGATGGTGTAAGCACAGAGGCCTAACCACTGGACCACAAGGGAATTCTATATTCAGTTGAATCTAATGGTCTTTTCTAATTTGAATTTCTTCTTCCTTTTTAAAATTATCTTGGACTTCCCTGGTGGTACAGTGGATAAGAACCACCTGCCAATGCAGGGGGCCCCTGAAAGGGGACTGGGTTTCTTCAGGGGTGATGACAGTGTTCTGTGGTTAAATAATAGTGATGGTTGTAAACATTGCATTGATAAAAGCCATGAAACTGTACACTGCAAAATTGTGAATACTGGGAATTCCCTGCTGGTCTCCTAGTTAGGACTGGAGCTTTCATGGCCCTAGCGGGTGGGAGGGAGGGTTTCCTTTTTTTTTTTTATCTCTGGTGGGGGAACCGAGATTCTGCAAGCAGTGTGGCCAAAAATAAATTTTAAAAATTGTTTTTTTAAAAAATGGTGAACAGGGCTTCCCTGGTGGTCCAGTGGGTAAGGACACCACCTTGCAGTGCAAGGGGCGCCAGTTCGATCCCTGGCCTGGGAAGATCCTACGTGCCGCGGAGCGGCTGGACCGATGTGTCCAATTACTGAGCCCGAGCTCTGGAGTACATGCGCCCGGAGCCCGTGCTCTGCCACAACAGAGGCCACCGCGATGGGAGGCCCACACGGGCCAAAGAACAAAGATGGATGAAAAACAGACAAATGAAAGACCGATACAAGTGGCCCACCTGCTCCCCTCCCTGCCCCCACCCCGCCAAAGTAAATAAATAAATAAATCTTAAAAAAAAAAAAGGTAAACATTATGGCATGTGAATTAAACCTCAATTAAAAAGAAAAAAATGGGGAATTCCCTGTGGTGGTCAGGTGGTCATGATTCCACGGCAGGGGGTACAGGTTTGATCGCTGGTGGAGAAACTAGAAAAAAAGGTAACAGAAAAAAAAAAAGAAAAAGAAAAGAAAAAGAAAAAACATGGGCATTTGAGATGAGCAGATGCAAATTATTATATATGGAAAAAATAAAGAACAAGGTCCTGCTGTATAGCACAGGGAATTATATTCGATATCCTATGATAGATCTTAACTGAAATGAATATGAAAAAAGAGTGTGTGTATATATATATATATGTAACTGAATTACTTTGCTGTACAGCAGAAATTACACAGTATTGTAGGTCAACTAGAGTTCAATAAAATCAGCTAAAGGATTGTCGTCATAGAAATCTCAGTTGGTGTCCACAGGAAATTGGAAGTGGCAGGTGTGGAAAATCCCACACGTCTGGTGTGAGAAGTGTTGGTGTGTGACTGTGAGTGCAGGAGAGGAAAAGCAGGGTGTCTTCCCCTTTCCAGGGCCCTGAGCCCAGAGGCCCCAAAGAACCCCTCATGGGCAAAGGGCCAAGTGGGGCCTGATTTGGGGTGGGGTGAGGATCCAGGGTTGCTGGGGTTGGAGCTGCGCCTCAAAGGACCCAGAATCCTGGGATCCAGAGACCAGTTCGGTGAAAGAGTCAGGCACACTCAAGATATGTGTATTCAATGAATTCTTTTTTTATTTTTGGCCCACAAGTTGATTTTGTTCAAACGCCAGAGGTAAAATGTTGTCTCACAGAATTCCGGATCCCAGGAAGGCAGGGGGGAGAAGTTTCTTGTCCATACATTTTAGGGTTCTTGTTCATTTTGGGTCTTCCCTGGTGGCTCAGATGGTAAAGAATCTGTCAGCAATGAGGGAGACCTGGGTTTGATCCCTGGGTTGGGAAGATCCTCTGGAGGACAGCATGGTAACCCATTCCAGTAGTCTTGCCTGGAGAATCCCCATGGACATGGGAGCCTGGTGAGCTGCCATCCATGGGGTTGCATAGAGTCGGACACGACTGAGTGACTAAGCACAATTGTTCATTTTTACCTGCAAGAGAACAGGGTGGGGTCAGGCAGGGTCCAGAGCTGACCATGGGAGGACAAAGGAGGCCAGTCAGGTAGGGCCCCCAGGCCTCCAGGCCAATGGAGGGAGTCCCGCTACCTTCTCCCCACTGCACCTGTGCCTCCCCAAACCATGCCAAGGCCTCCCTCTCACTCACACACTTCCCGATCCCTAACTCTGGTCATCCGAGGACCTCAGGACACGGCCAGCCCTGAGGTGTAAGTGGCCATCCTGGGGATCACTATTCTCAAAGCGGGCCACACCACCGACCCAAAGAGCATTAACTTCAGAAAAGGAGTAGCTGCAGTCTATATGGGGGAAATGAGGCTAGGTGACCTGACACCAGGGAGACCCCACAGGACAGAGACAGTGAGGGGACGGCAGGTTCAGGGTCCCAGAGTCAGAGAAAGGACAGGGATGTTCGACCCGGCCTATCCCCAACCCCACCCCAACCCCGGCCAGGTACAGAGAACAAGCTCCAGAACAGATGGCCGCCTTGCCCCTCCCTCTGGAGCCTCAGTCTGGTGACCTCCTGGCAGTGACTTGGCCCTAAGGAAGATGGCGCCCTCGCCTCCTGGGCTGGTGGGAGGAAGCTAGTGGACACTTTGAGGCACCTGGGACAGGACTGCCTCGGGGGAGCACTTTCGGGTGGAGCCAGGTATGGACTCTGGGGTCTGGGGGGAGGGGGTCACTTTGGCTCCTCAAACTCGCTCCAGCCAGGCCTGAACTCCGGCAGTGAGAGGAGACTGCGGGCCCCTCAGGTTCCCGGAAGCTTCTGGCCTGCAGCTGGAAATGTCCTCGAGTCTCAGTCCCTTCCACCCGCACACAGGTCCCTGGAGACTTTATTTGTCCTGGAAATAACCCAGGTCCTGCCCTTGTCCTGGGGGCTGGTCACTGGGCCCACTCAGGTCCAGCTGGTTTTGAGGTGAGACTCATCTCTCGCCCGGCTGAGGATTATCACGGATTTCACCTCTACCCCTGCCATCTTCTCAAAGTATCAGAGTTCACCCCTGGGGGGGGGGGGACTCCCTAGTCACCTCTCTTCCCCCACGCTCAGACTCCCCCAAGAGCCCCTGGGATCCCCCGCGGAGACTGAGGCCTAGTCCTAACCCTTCTGGAGGGGGGTCGCCCGGACAAGAGACCAAGTGCCACTTGCCTGGACCTGACCTCAAGGAGACGGGGGTCCCCTGGAAGGCAACAGTGGGGGCCAGGCTCGGCCACCCCAGGGATTGCTGGGTGCAGAGAAAGGAGTAGCCAGGTCCCCTCCTTTCCCCTCCTTCCTATCCAACTGCTCCCACCCCCGGGTCAGTTCAAAGGGAGCCCCTCAGTCTTAGGAGCAGTTCCCCCGCTCAGGTCCCCGGCTTGGCATCCCAACATCTTTGGAAGGAAGCCGAGCCCTCTCCTCTCCAGCTCTCAGCTCTAGCTAGACCAGACCAGCAAATGGACATGGCAGGCTATGTACTCTCTCCTCCCTCGTAGCACTCCCCACCCCTCAGCATGGCTTCTTAGAAAAACAGTGGCTTTTCTGAAACCATGTGACATTTTTCTGAAATCACAAGGGTGTTGTCGCTCAGTTGTGTCCAACTCTTTGTGATCCCGTGGCCGTAGCCCGCCAGGTTCCTCTGACCGCAGGATTCTCCAGGCAAGGATACTGGAGTGGGTTGCCAAGCCCTCCTTTAGGGGATCTTCCCAACTCAGGGATCCAATCGGCATCTCATATCTCCTGCATTGGCAGGCTGGCTCTTTACCGCTAGCGCCACCTGGGAAGTGTTCCAGTTTTTCCTCTTTCACTTGCTCTGCACCAAAAGCCTTTTCATGTTCCAGTTGTGAGACAACTTAGGGCTCCATGGTGCAGGTAATGGGGAGTGGGAGTGCCCAGCGCCTGGGCAGGCTTTCCATGTAGCCAGTAAAGGAAACATGTAGAGGTGGTGGGCCACTGGCTGAAGGACAATAGACGCCACAGTTCTGAGCCCTTTGAAGAGGAGGTTGAGAGTCTTGTGTAAACACAGCTTAAAGTCCATCCTCTCTGTTCCTGCCCACTCAGCAGCCTCCGGCTTGTACTCATTATAATCCCTGCAGCCAACATTTTTGGAAGAGGCACTTATTCTGGGAGCTCCCAGCTGGAGCCTTCAGTCCTGGGAGACTTCCTGGAGGAGGTGACACCGGCTTGGGAGAACAGTGATCAAGGGATGCCCTGGGGAGGGCTAGAAGGAGGGAGCCTGAGGCTTCCTGGGGACAGGACCTGCAAGGGGAAGCCCAGGGTCCCTGACACCACGACACATCTTACCATCTGCCATCCACCCTTCAGAACCCCTGCATCGCCACATCTACCTCCCTACCTTTGCAGAGAATGCAGCCTGCCTGATACAGTGCCTTGACAACCAGGAGAATAGAGCTGCTCTTTTAATGTGAGGATGTTTCACAGTTTAACGAATACCCTATAGATGAGCATTTAGGTTCTTACCATTTTTTCCATATTACGAGTTTGTGCCAATATTATGCATGCACGGATGTCCCCTCCCGACCTTCCCCTGGCAGGTGCTCTGAGGCCCCTTCAGGGAGTGGCTCATGCCACGGCTCTGGGGGCCCTGCAGTGTAGGGTACCAGTTGAGGGGGTGCCACTCTATTTTTTAAAAATGTTTACATGTTTATAAAATATATTTACATTTTTATAAAATACTTTTATTTTTCTAAAATGTTTATATTTTGTCATTTTTAAGTGATAGGATTTTGATTGGTTGGCCTTTTACTTTTCAATGTTTAGGGGTTTTCTTTTTCTCAGTATTTTTAAAAATAAAAAAGCACCATAATTCATCTGAATTTTCATGAAGTCTCAACTGCTAACCTCTCCAAAGAGAGTAAATCACGCAGTCCTAAGAAATAAAGTTAGTGCTCTGAAAAAGCTCTAGAAACCTCCAAAGTATAGATAGGATCCTCCCGGAGAAGGAAGGAGTGGAGAGCACAGTGCATCCTGGGCTAGGTCTGTGGCTGCCCTGCACGGTGAGCTTCCTGGGGCTGCCCTGACCAACTGCCTCCAACAGCGTGGCTCAAAACAGCAGGAGTGCGTCTCCCACAGTCTGGAGGCCAGAAGTCCTAACTCAAGGCACTACAGAGTCTCCCACCCTCCAGAGACCCTGGGGAAGAAGTGGCCAGCCTCTCCCAGCATCTGGTGGCTGCTGGCGGCCCTTGGTCAGCGGCTTCATCAGTCTTATCTCCGCCTCCATCTTTGCAAGGCTTCTCTCCTGGGTGTCTCTGTGTCTCCTCTCTAAACTCATGGTGGTTTCACTGGAGATCCTTAACTGTTTACCTCCGCAAAGCCCCTCACCCCAGATGAAATCACATTCTGACCTTCTGGGTGGACGTGATATTTGGGAGGCCACTATTCAACCCACTACACGGTAGGATACAAATTAAGTTTCAAAGGAAGGTTAAGAAATCTTTTGGGGGGCTTCCCTGGTGGCTCAGTGGTAAAGAATCTGCCTGCCAATGCAGGAGATGGGTTTGGTCCCTGAGCCAGGAAGATTCCCACATGCCTTGGAACAGCTAAGCTTGTGCACCACAGCTATTGAGCCTGTGCTATAGAGCCCAGGAGCTGCAACTACTGAAGCTCGAGTGCCCTAGAGCCCATGCTCCACAACAAGAGAAGCCACTGCAATAAAAGCCTGAGCACTGCAACCAGAGAGTAGCCCCTGCTTGTCACAGCTAGAAAAAAGTCCTCATAGCAATGAAAACTCCATATAACCAAAAATAAATACAATTTTAAAAAAGAAAACTTTCTGGGGATCTTATGAAGACTGGAGGGGAAGCCCAGAGGTTGGGAACCTGGAAAGGAGGTTGTCCAGAGAGTCCAGAAACAAAAACGTTTATCCACACACTAACCTGCAAACTAACGCATAGCAGCACTATTCACCACAGCCAAAATGTGGAACCAGCTCAACGGAGTATTATTCTGTCATAAAAAAGAGAAAAAGAAGGAAATGCAGATACGTGCTACAACATAAACCTTTAAAAGGACTTCCCTGGTTATCTAGTGGCTAAGACTCCATGCTCCCAATACAGGGGACCTGGGTTCAATCCCTGGTCAGTGAACTAGGTTCCATATGCCACAACTAAGACCTGGTACAGCCAAATAAATAAATAAATATATATATATATAAAAATCTTAAAAAGAATAAGCCAGGTACAAAAGGACAGAGATTCACCCTGAGTGCACAAGAGTTGGACACGACTGAGTGACTTTCACTTCATTTACCTTGAGCACTGTCCTGGAGCAACATCTTACCCCGCGTGGCTAACAGTGGGCAGGACACAGTGGCAGCCTTCACTCCCAGGCACACGCCTCACTACCCGTGTGTATGGCTTTCATTTTTCTAACTGCCTCTTTAATAAGAACAATCACTACCTGGGGCCTGGGGCAAGTATGGAAGAAGGTCAGTTCTGGACTTAAGACGGAGGTGAAGCAGGCACTGGTCAAACCGGACAGACACACAGAGAGCACGAGAACAGCCCTCTGGAGGGCCCGACCAAGCACTGAGAAACCTAGAATTAGTGCAGGAAGGGGCTGGCGAGCAGGCTTCTGCCTAACACTTGGCGGGCTTCTGTCTAACACTTGGAAATGAACATGCTGACAAAGCAAGAGGCTTTATTGAGAAGGGGAGCCTGGGCAGAAAGCAGGAGGGTAAAGGAACTCAGGAGTCTCAGGGTGTGCAGTCTTGGGTTTTATGGCAATGGGGCTAGTTCCCGGGTGATCTAGGGTCAATCATTCTGACTCAGGGTGCTTCTTTTTTTTTATTCTTTTTTTTTGGTGGGGGGAGGCCTGGGGAGGGGTAGGGTGGGCGGGGACGGGGGCAGGTGGGCCATTTCTATTAGTCTTTCATTTATCTATTTGTATCCATGTTTGTTCTTTGGCCCGTGGGGGCCTCCCATCACGGTGGCCTCTGTTGTCGCAGAGCACTAGTTCTGGCACATGCGCTCCAGAGTTCCGGCTCGGCAATTGGACACATCGGTCCAGCTGCTCCGCGGCACGTGGGATCTTCCCAGGCCAGGGATCGAACCGGCGCCCCTTGCACTGCAAGGCGGTGTCCTTACCCACTGGACCACCAGGGAAGCCCTCAGGGTGCTTCTTAGTGGTGAAGGCATTGCTCAACCAAGATGGATTCCAGCAAGAGGAACCCTTGTCTCCCTCTGAATTTTCCTGAATTCTAACAAAACAACACTTGCCTTTACCTTTTCCCCTAGCAATTCCACTTCTAGGAATTTACCTTGAAGATGTTGTTGGTGTTCAGTCACTAAATCATTTCTGACTCTTTATGACCCTATGGCTGGCAGCCTGCCAGGCGACAATACTGGAGTTGGTTACCATGCCCTCCTCCAAGGATAGAACCCAGGTCTCCTGCACTGCAGGAAGATTCTTTACCACTGAGCCACCTTGAAGATACATCCCCCAACAAATATGAAAATACTACACACCTGGTTGCTCATAGCAGCATGGTTTGTGATCACAAAATATTGGAAACAATCAGATGCTCATATATAAAAGGGTGGGGCTTTCCATGGGGTTGCAAAGAGTCGGACATGACTGAACGACTGAGCACGCACTGAATATATTAATGAATTCATCGTTCTCATAGTTAGTCCTCATAGGAAAAGGGTGTTCTCGTAAGTATTAAATGCAGTGATTCATATACAGAACTTAGTGTGGTGCCCAAGGATGAAAGAATAAGGCAAACTAGGAGGGTCTGGGAATGCAAGACCCTTATTGCCCTCCCCTTCCCCGGGCTATAGTACACTGCCCAATCCTTAAGACCCCGGTGCCACTCCTTGGACCCAACCGCATGCTGTAGTCATCATTCTACCCACCCCGTACAGCATCTAATCAGCAATGATCCTTAAGACCCCAGTGCCACTCCTTAGACCCTAGCTATAAAAGGAATCAAAGACCCCTGCTTAACATCGGTTCTCTTTGAGCCGACCCGCTGTTCTAGCAGCAGCGTCTTCCATGCTGATTCTCCCTTAAACCAGCCCGCTGTACTGGCAGTGACTCTCCCTTCCCCCACTCTAATAAACTTTACTTTCCCCTTACTCTGCCTTGTGTCTGGAAATTCTTTTCCAGCCCGTGCACGGACCTCGACACTTAGCACAAAATATTCAGTAAGCACAGGTGAAACCATACACCTCAGATTGGGACTTGAACCCATGTGGCAGGATTTGAACTCCGCCAAAACCCTGCTTGGAACTCTGACCCATGTGACTGGGACTCTTAACCCACAGTCTTCCAACTGAGACTACACACTTGGTTTCAGGTGCATAATGAAGCTCAGGTTTTTGATGTCTCATGGCAAAAAGAACTCAGCAAGAAATAAAGTGATAAATAAGAGAGGAACTCACTCCACCTGAGAATGTGACCCATCTCAGAGGGTGAGTGCAGCCTCAAAGTGTGGCATAGTTAGCTTTCATGGACTGGGTGATTTCATAGGCTAATGAGTGGGAGGAGTCATCCAACTGTTTGGGGGAAGGAGCAGAAATTTCCAGGAATTGGACCAATGCCCACCTTTTAGTCTTTGCTGGTTGGCCTTGGAACCCTCATGGTGCCTCTGGGTGCATAGTTTAGCTTACTGATGTGTTGTAATGAGTGTATACTGAGGACCTTGGCCTAGTCAAAGTTGACTTGTCTGCCATCCTGGACCCATTTAATTCTAATCATCCTGCCCTTCCATCCTGCCCTCAGGTTATGACATTCTTTCAAAGGTTTTGTCCCATGTCCTTCCCTTCTATTTCACTGGAAGAATTTCACTATGAATTTGATTATAGGAAAGGGTCTTCCTAAAAGGTGGTGGGTTCTTAAGAAACTACCCTCCTTCACCCTCAACCTCAGAAATACCAACTTAAGCCCTGAAAAGACATAGGTTTTTCTGCTTTGCCATAGATCACTACCAAGGTGTGCCCAACTAGGAAGCACCTGCGGGGGTTCAAAGAGTTAAGATTACATCATCATCATGGGCACCTTAAGTCAAAGTGACAGCTCTTACACCAAGAGGCGGGTTGCCCCAGTTCAGCATCTGAGTTGTTTATCCTTCCACAGTTAAAGAAAACCGAGTTAGCACCAAATACAATCAAACTCAAGCTGACCACAGTTCATTAAGTAGCTGCTACCTACTGGGACCTGTTGCAGGAACCCCAGATGACCAGCGTGAGCCCAGAGTCAGGTTGAAAAGCTGGCCTGCCTGCAAAGTCCAGATTCTTCCAACTCTGCTCTGACATAGACTGGCTGCTTTTCAGACTCAAGCAAAATGGACTTAAAAACTTTAACGTAAGACATTCTACAGAGGGGGGTGACAAACTTAGGGGGTGTTTGTAACGTTTTTGCCCTAACACGTATGTAGCATGCCACATGTTCAATAGGAGAAAACTGCTTCGCTGTCTGGCCGCCTTCCTCGGTGGTCCTAAAAATAATCAACTCCCAAGGCGGTCGCTCGGTTCAGCCGATGGAAGCTGCGAACACCACAGGGCCTGCTGGCTCAGCTTTTGGCTCGGGCCCTGGGCCTGTGGCTGGGCTCCAGGATTGCGGAGATGTCTGCCCGCCAAAGCCCGGCCTGCCCTGGGTGCAGAAGGATGGGTGCGGCACGGCTACCAGGCTCGATCCGGGATGCCCGCGGTCGCTTGGAAGCAGCGGGGTTGTTGGGATCGGGCCCACCGCCTCCTAACATGGGGAGACAAAATGGCGGCTGCGGGGAATGGGGGAGGGCGAAGCTACATACGGGTTCCACGCCACGCTCGAACTACAATTCCCAGGATGCCCTGGGTCGAAGGCGGGAGGCGCTCAGGAGGGCAGGCGACGCTAGGCCCTGTGTCCTCCGTTCCCCACCCCCCCATCCCCCCACCCCGCCGTCGTGAGCCCTCTGAGAGTTGCCTTCTTCGGTCCGCTCCGACCCGCCTCACACCTGGCTGACGAGAATCGTAGTTCTCGGACAACAGAGTTGAACCGCCTTCACCCTCAACCTCAGAAATACCAACTTAAGCCCTGAAAAGACATAGGTTTTTCTGCTTTGCCATAGATCACTACCAAGGTGTGCCCAACTAGGAAGCACCTGCGGGGGTTCAAAGAGTTAAGATTACATCATCATCATGGGCACCTTAAGTCAAAGTGACAGCTCTTACACCAAGAGGCGGGTTGCCCCAGTTCAGCATCTGAGTTGTTTATCCTTCCACAGTTAAAGAAAACCGAGTTAGCACCAAATACAATCAAACTCAAGCTGACCACAGTTCATTAAGTAGCTGCTACCTACTGGGACCTGTTGCAGGAACCCCAGATGACCAGCGTGAGCCCAGAGTCAGGTTGAAAAGCTGGCCTGCCTGCAAAGTCCAGATTCTTCCAACTCTGCTCTGACATAGACTGGCTGCTTTTCAGACTCAAGCAAAATGGACTTAAAAACTTTAACGTAAGACATTCTACAGAGGGGGGTGACAAACTTAGGGGGTGTTTGTAACGTTTTTGCCCTAACACGTATGTAGCATGCCACATGTTCAATAGGAGAAAACTGCTTCGCTGTCTGGCCGCCTTCCTCGGTGGTCCTAAAAATAATCAACTCCCAAGGCGGTCGCTCGGTTCAGCCGATGGAAGCTGCGAACACCACAGGGCCTGCTGGCTCAGCTTTTGGCTCGGGCCCTGGGCCTGTGGCTGGGCTCCAGGATTGCGGAGATGTCTGCCCGCCAAAGCCCGGCCTGCCCTGGGTGCAGAAGGATGGGTGCGGCACGGCTACCAGGCTCGATCCGGGATGCCCGCGGTCGCTTGGAAGCAGCGGGGTTGTTGGGATCGGGCCCACCGCCTCCTAACATGGGGAGACAAAATGGCGGCTGCGGGGAATGGGGGAGGGCGAAGCTACATACGGGTTCCACGCCACGCTCGAACTACAATTCCCAGGATGCCCTGGGTCGAAGGCGGGAGGCGCTCAGGAGGGCAGGCGACGCTAGGCCCTGTGTCCTCCGTTCCCCACCCCCCCATCCCCCCACCCCGCCGTCGTGAGCCCTCTGAGAGTTGCCTTCTTCGGTCCGCTCCGACCCGCCTCACACCTGGCTGACGAGAATCGTAGTTCTCGGACAACAGAGTTGAACCGCCTTCTGGCCTCAAGAAACTATACTTCCCGTGCGGCCTGGACGCCTGCGCAAGGGCCGCCGGGCGTACTACGCTTCCCGGCGGGTCTTGCGACGCGCGCGGTTGCGTGCTGACGCGTTGAGTTGGGCGTGCTGACGTGCGGCGTGGCCCAGGCGGGGTGCGAGTGGCGCAGTCGGAGCCCGCTGCGGCCCCTGAGGAAGCGAGGCGGCGGCGGCGGCGGAGGCGGGCGGACCGGCGAGGCGAGGCGGCGGATTCCGGGCCCCGAAAGACTCAGGCGCTCGAGCAGCGGCAGCACCTCTGCCCCTCGGAGGCGGCGGGCGGAGGCGGCGGCGGGTGAGAGGGTGAGGGAGCGCGCGAGCCGGGTGGGGGAGGGGTGGCGGCCCCGGCGCCAGGCCAAGGCGCGCGGAGAACGGCCCCGCCGTCTCGCGCACGCGCGCTGGCTGCTCCTCGCTCGCTCGGACGCCCCTGCTCGCCTGCCTTCCCTCCCCCTCTCCCGCCGTTCCGGTCGCGCGCGGGCTTCTACCCCCCACGCCCCCGTGGCAACGGCGCGCGCCGCCGAGGGCCCTCGGGCTCGCGCGCGTTCTCGCCGAGGCGCGGGGAGCGCGCGACTCGGCCGCTCGCCTCCCAGACGCGTGCGGCGGGGAGGCCTTCCTGCGGCTGTCCTTGCCGACATCTTGTCTGCCGGGCGGGGGCTGCGGCGGCGGGGCGGCCGTCGGCTCCTTGGGCCCGCGCCTCGCCCGCGTCCGGCCTCCGGGGCCTGGCGGCTGGCCCCGAGGCTCCCGGGCGCCGCGCGGCACGCTCCCTCCTTCCTCACGGCCGGACGCGGGCCTTGGCCGCCCGACGGGCTTCGAGGAGGCTTGGAGCTAGACGCCCCGGACACTTAGGTCACTGGGATTCGGATTATCTGCCCTCGAGTATTAGGGGGAGAGGGGTTCGAAACGTTGAGAAAAATTACGCTCTCAGTCTAGGTATGTGAAGGTGGAGCCGTGCTCCTTTCGTCCTCGTGCTTTTCCACGTTCTCCCTCAAAGTCGTGGTCAAGCTGGGGAGGCGGCGGCCAGCCCTTCCTTAAGAAAACGCCGGGTTTTGTTATTATTTGACACACGGCTCTTCCAGACCTTGGTTTTCCCTCAAATGCTTATCTGAGACGATCTCCCGGGTCACAAATTTTGAAAGTCGTGTGGTCTTTTCTGTTGCTCGGGGGAGTCTGGGTCTCTTCCAGACCTGGGGGTTTCAGCGTTTGGGGCTCCACCGTGCCCCGCCAGCCACCCTGCGCCCCAGCGCTGCGCTCGCCGTGCTTACGTAGTGCCCACTTTCATTTTCCAGTGCACCTTCCTCCCTGTTCGTTGCGTTTCTTTTCTCCACTGTCATAATGCTGAATTTTAAGACTCCTTTCTGTCGCCTTAGTTTTACACGTGATCGTTCTCCAACAGGAAGAACTCCTTGTTATCTTCTTTTGCAGCTTGCTTTTATTGTCTGCCTTAAGCTTGGGTGACTTCTGCATACCCACAGTCAGTGGACCCCAGTTTAAGTATACTCTGTTTAGGCTTTGGTGGGTTGTGTGTGTGTGTTTCATACCCTCATTCGTCTATCCCTCTTTTTAGTGTTTTGAGCGTTGTCTTGGATGCTGTGGTGTGTGTTTTTCATCTGCTTGCTCTCTTGGCTCATTCCCTGAAAGTTCTCTGTTGTGATTTAATACCCCTTGCTTAGCAGCTGCTGGTTATCCTTCTCCAGGGAGTGGGAGGATTATTGTGTGAGGTGGTATGGAAGTGTGGGTGAATGGTTAAGCTGAAGAAGTAATTGCAGGTCAGAAGCTTTCTGTGAGGGAAGCAGAAGCTAGGTAGGGTATAGAGAGACAAAGAAGGCCTAGCTTTAGGGAGGAGAAAATCTGAGAAAACGAAAGTGAAGATTGGAAGGTTTCTGGCACTATAAAGAAATTTTTCTTTGTGAGCAGTTCCCCTTGCCATTTCTAGATTTAGCATCATCCTTTACCCCAATATGGTTATTTTTTGTTTTGTTTTGAGATCATTAGTCTGCAACTGGGATTGGGCAGGGACCCAGCCTCAGAGTTGGGGGGTAAGGGGCTCCAAACTGTTCTAGAGTTGGGCTGTCTCCCTGAAAGGCAGGAAGTTAGTACATTTTTCAGGTATTTGTATAATGTGTTTTCCAGACCTTGGTTTTCCCTCAAATGCTTATCTGAGACGATCTCCCGGGTCACAAATTTTGAAAGTCGTGTGGTCTTTTCTGTTGCTCGGGGGAGTCTGGGTCTCTTCCAGACCTGGGGGTTTCAGCGTTTGGGGCTCCACCGTGCCCCGCCAGCCACCCTGCGCCCCAGCGCTGCGCTCGCCGTGCTTACGTAGTGCCCACTTTCATTTTCCAGTGCACCTTCCTCCCTGTTCGTTGCGTTTCTTTTCTCCACTGTCATAATGCTGAATTTTAAGACTCCTTTCTGTCGCCTTAGTTTTACACGTGATCGTTCTCCAACAGGAAGAACTCCTTGTTATCTTCTTTTGCAGCTTGCTTTTATTGTCTGCCTTAAGCTTGGGTGACTTCTGCATACCCACAGTCAGTGGACCCCAGTTTAAGTATACTCTGTTTAGGCTTTGGTGGGTTGTGTGTGTGTGTTTCATACCCTCATTCGTCTATCCCTCTGTTTAGTGTTTTGAGCGTTGTCTTGGATGCTGTGGTGTGTGTTTTTCATCTGCTTGCTCTCTTGGCTCATTCCCTGAAAGTTCTCTGTTGTGATTTAATACCCCTTGCTTAGCAGCTGCTGGTTATCCTTCTCCAGGGAGTGGGAGGATTATTGTGTGAGGTGGTATGGAAGTGTGGGTGAATGGTTAAGCTGAAGAAGTAATTGCAGGTCAGAAGCTTTCTGTGAGGGAAGCAGAAGCTAGGTAGGGTATAGAGAGACAAAGAAGGCCTAGCTTTAGGGAGGAGAAAATCTGAGAAAACGAAAGTGAAGATTGGAAGGTTTCTGGCACTATAAAGAAATTTTTCTTTGTGAGCAGTTCCCCTTGCCATTTCTAGATTTAGCATCATCCTTTACCCCAATATGGTTATTTTTTGTTTTGTTTTGAGATCATTAGTCTGCAACTGGGATTGGGCAGGGACCCAGCCTCAGAGTTGGGGGGTAAGGGGCTCCAAACTGTTCTAGAGTTGGGCTGTCTCCCTGAAAGGCAGGAAGTTAGTACATTTTTCAGGTATTTGTATAATGTGTTTTCCAGAATTTTTTAAATGAAGATTTTTTTTTTAATCCAATTCTATATTTTTGCTTCTGCTTTCACTAATCTTTCCACTTTATACTTTGGGCTCTCTTCCTGGGGTCCTTTTCCCTCACACATTTTTCCTGTGAAACTTTTGGACAGGACGAGTTGGAGGGAAAAAAATAGGAGTACATGTAGCAGGAGAAAGGAATAGAATCTGTGTAGCCAAGAAAGCTCATCAGAAAAACAAGCATTTGAGAATTCTTCAGAATCATGCTGGGGCTAGGGGAGAAAAGCTAGGAAGTAAGATAGCCAGGGTGCTGTTAAAGCCAACAGCTTGATGTTAGTGGAGGTGAGGGATAAAAAGTTGAGGGAGGTGTCAATAAGCGCAGGGGAAGAAATGTAGAGTTGTGGGAACAGCTGGAACAGAGGAGCTGGTTTGGTATATATAGAGCACTGAATTGAGAATGTCATGTCTTTTAACAGGAGCTAATGAAACTTGTGAGCCACGAACCATGTGAGAAATCCTATTGGGAAGGAAATTGAAGGAATATATTATCAGTCAGGATAGTTGATTGGAAATGCCCCTTATCTGAGAGAGGAAGTACAAAAGGAATACTTATCCAGGCATCCTGTGTTTCTCCCGTGCATGCTGGCCTTTAGGCTGGGCCATCTTCTGGAGATCTAGGGTCTCTTCAGTCAATTTGTATTCATAATTTCAGGCTGCCTTCAGGGTAGCTTGACATGCTTAGGTCAGTTCTTGGAAGAATCTTTAGATTTGACTGCAAGCCCTTGGGAGCCTCAGATTTTGGGGGGTGGGGAGATGTTTTTGTTGTGTGCTGTTTGGAGGCCTCAGTCAGTTGCCAGGAGATAGGAATCAGTAGCTGGTGAGGATACCACTTTTGCATATTGGGGCCAAACGAGAATAAAGGGATAGTGTGGAGAAATTTGGGAGAAATGGGATCTTTGGAAGAAAACTTAGTCTGCAACTGGGATTGGGCAGGGACCCAGCCTCAGAGTTGGGGGTAAGGCTCCAAACTGTTCTAGAGTTGGGCTGTCTCCCTGAAAGGCAGGAAGTTAGTACATTTTTCAGGTATTTGTATAATGTGTTTTCCAGAATTTTTTAAATGAAGATTTTTTTTTTAATCCAATTCTATATTTTTGCTTCTGCTTTCACTAATCTTTCCACTTTATACTTTGGGCTCTCTTCCTGGGGTCCTTTTCCCTCACACATTTTTCCTGTGAAACTTTTGGACAGGACGAGTTGGAGGGAAAAAAATAGGAGTACATGTAGCAGGAGAAAGGAATAGAATCTGTGTAGCCAAGAAAGCTCATCAGAAAAACAAGCATTTGAGAATTCTTCAGAATCATGCTGGGGCTAGGGGAGAAAAGCTAGGAAGTAAGATAGCCAGGGTGCTGTTAAAGCCAACAGCTTGATGTTAGTGGAGGTGAGGGATAAAAAGTTGAGGGAGGTGTCAATAAGCGCAGGGGAAGAAATGTAGAGTTGTGGGAACAGCTGGAACAGAGGAGCTGGTTTGGTATATATAGAGCACTGAATTGAGAATGTCATGTCTTTTAACAGGAGCTAATGAAACTTGTGAGCCACGAACCATGTGAGAAATCCTATTGGGAAGGAAATTGAAGGAATATATTATCAGTCAGGATAGTTGATTGGAAATGCCCCTTATCTGAGAGAGGAAGTACAAAAGGAATACTTATCCAGGCATCCTGTGTTTCTCCCGTGCATGCTGGCCTTTAGGCTGGGCCATCTTCTGGAGATCTAGGGTCTCTTCAGTCAATTTGTATTCATAATTTCAGGCTGCCTTCAGGGTAGCTTGACATGCTTAGGTCAGTTCTTGGAAGAATCTTTAGATTTGACTGCAAGCCCTTGGGAGCCTCAGATTTTGGGGGGTGGGGAGATGTTTTTGTTGTGTGCTGTTTGGAGGCCTCAGTCAGTTGCCAGGAGATAGGAATCAGTAGCTGGTGAGGATACCACTTGTGCATATTGGGGCCAAACGAGAATAAAGGGATAGTGTGGAGAAATTTGGGAGAAATGGGATCTTTGGGATGGGGAAGAAAAACTAGGTGCAAACAAGAGTGACTCTTGCACACTTATAAAGAGCTGGTTTATGATTTGGTAGAAAGAAAACAGTGAGGGAAGGATGAAGGAAGGGCTTGTTTAGGAGACCAGTAGGATTATGAGGCCAAAGGAGGTTTTGTGTGGAGAAACCTGTTGAAGTAGGGTTGAATGAGAGCAGGGATTTGGGAGGTGGTAAGTGGCTAGTTTGGGGCCAGGGGCCTGACCCGTGTCTCCCCGCTCCCCTTCAGGAGCGGTGGTGCCCCTCCGGGCACGGGGCCATGTACAACGGGATCGGGCTGCCGACGCCCCGGGGCAGCGGCACCAACGGCTACGTCCAGCGCAACCTGTCCCTGGTGCGGGGCCGCCGGGGTGAGCGGCCTGACTACAAGGGAGAGGAGGAACTGCGGCGCCTGGAGGCTGCCCTGGTGAAGCGGCCTAATCCTGACATCCTGGACCACGAGCGCAAGCGGCGCGTGGAGCTGCGATGCCTCGAGCTGGAGGAGATGATGGAAGAGCAGGGGTGAGGGAGGGTTGGGGGAGAACCAAGCACTGAACTAGTGCAGAGTTGGGGGAGTTAGATGGGATGTAGGGAGCCTCAGGGCTGTTTGAAAGAGGCCTGGAGAGGAACGAGTTGTATGTAGGAGGGGAGGAGGTAAAAACTAGCAAGTTGAAAGGAGTTGAGGGGCAATTCAAAGTGGAACCTGTGTCTGAAACGTAAAAGGGAGCCTGAGGGAGTCTGAATTATTTAGATGAAGGCACATGGGGAAAGAGTGGGGCCATTGAGAAACAAATCTGTGCTTTAAGGGAGAGGTGGGAAAGTAGACTAGGCAAGATACAGAGCTAGGTAAGCTGATGAGTGTTGTCATTGGTAGAGAAAAGGAAGGTGAATGGATTTAAGGATTGAGGCTTTTGAGAGTAGCAAAGGCAGGAAAGTGGTACATTGGAATACTACCTGGGTAAAGGGGCTCATGAGTTGGGTAGTGAAGTGAGATTTTTGGAAAAGGAGCTCATTCAGGCAGAAAACCTTTTAGAGCAGTGGTTTTCAAACTTCAGCAGTAGTATCCCCCTCCCTTTTTTTTAAACAATGCATATTACTTTGGAATTCCCGTGAAAGGCCTGTTCATATTGATTGAAGTTGGAGGAACATTTGGAAGTCTACCTGCCTAACTTTCCTCTTTTGGCCCCTGGAGTGTAGCATGTTTAAAATCCACTGTTCTAGAGGGTGTGGTCAGTGGAGGAAAGTGAGATGACAGGAAAAGAGCAAGGTTTAAGAGAAGGGCCCTGTGGGTGGCAGTGACAAATTCTATGTGTGCATGGCAAGGGAAGGGATGCTGCTGGGAACAAGGGAAGAGTGTCTAGTCAAGTTCTAACCCTGAAGGCTTTTGTTCTTCAGGTACGAGGAACAGCAAATTCAGGAAAAAGTGGCTACCTTTCGACTTATGTTGCTGGAGAAGGACGTGAACCCTGGGGGGAAGGAGGAAACCCCGGGGCAGAGGCCAGCGTGAGTGTTTACCTCTCCATTTGCTCTGCTCTGTTTTTGCTGTTGTCTCCTTACTGTGGACTTTCTCCCTGCTCTTATCTTCCTTTTCCTGTGACTGGTTCCTGCCTACAGTTGTGTGAATATGACTGCATTTTGTTTTCTATCTCCTTTAGACCTTTGACTTTTTCTCTTATAGGGTAACTGAGACTCACCAGTTGGCAGAATTGAATGAGAAGAAGAACGAGCGACTCCGAGCTGCCTTTGGCATCAGTGATTCCTACGTGGACGGCAGTTCTTTTGATCCCCAGCGTCGTGCTAGAGAAGCTAAACAACCAGCTCCTGAGCCTCCCAAACCTTACAGGTACACGAATGAGACCAAGAAACCAGTGTCAGGTTCTCTTCTGAATTATAAGGACTCCGCTCCGTTTTTGTGCTGTGGATTATTTCTTAAATTCTTCAGATTTTGTTCTGAAGTTGAAATATATCAGAAAATTCATCTTAGCACCCATCTTTGCCTCTTTTCATCTTTCCTCGGCCTTGTCCGGGAGTCTAGCAGTTCTCGCTCAGGTAAAGGGGCTCATGAGTTGGGTAGTGAAGTGAGATTTTTGGAAAAGGAGCTCATTCAGGCAGAAAACCTTTTAGAGCAGTGGTTTTCAAACTTCAGCAGTAGTATCCCCCTCCCTTTTTTTTAAACAATGCATATTACTTTGGAATTCCCGTGAAAGGCCTGTTCATATTGATTGAAGTTGGAGGAACATTTGGAAGTCTACCTGCCTAACTTTCCTCTTTTGGCCCCTGGAGTGTAGCATGTTTAAAATCCACTGTTCTAGAGGGTGTGGTCAGTGGAGGAAAGTGAGATGACAGGAAAAGAGCAAGGTTTAAGAGAAGGGCCCTGTGGGTGGCAGTGACAAATTCTATGTGTGCATGGCAAGGGAAGGGATGCTGCTGGGAACAAGGGAAGAGTGTCTAGTCAAGTTCTAACCCTGAAGGCTTTTGTTCTTCAGGTACGAGGAACAGCAAATTCAGGAAAAAGTGGCTACCTTTCGACTTATGTTGCTGGAGAAGGACGTGAACCCTGGGGGGAAGGAGGAAACCCCGGGGCAGAGGCCAGCGTGAGTGTTTACCTCTCCATTTGCTCTGCTCTGTTTTTGCTGTTGTCTCCTTACTGTGGACTTTCTCCCTGCTCTTATCTTCCTTTTCCTGTGACTGGTTCCTGCCTACAGTTGTGTGAATATGACTGCATTTTGTTTTCTATCTCCTTTAGACCTTTGACTTTTTCTCTTATAGGGTAACTGAGACTCACCAGTTGGCAGAATTGAATGAGAAGAAGAACGAGCGACTCCGAGCTGCCTTTGGCATCAGTGATTCCTACGTGGACGGCAGTTCTTTTGATCCCCAGCGTCGTGCTAGAGAAGCTAAACAACCAGCTCCTGAGCCTCCCAAACCTTACAGGTACACGAATGAGACCAAGAAACCAGTGTCAGGTTCTCTTCTGAATTATAAGGACTCCGCTCCGTTTTTGTGCGCGTGGATTATTTCTTAAATTCTTCAGATTTTGTTCTGAAGTTGAAATATATCAGAAAATTCATCTTAGCACCCATCTTTGCCTCTTTTCATCTTTCCTCAGCCTTGTCCGGGAGTCTAGCAGTTCTCGCTCACCAACACCAAAGCAAAAGAAGAAGAAAAAGAAGAAAGATAGAGGACGGTAAGTTAGTTGGAAAGTTATTTTAAGAGCCAGATGACTGACCTTGTCGTGCTTTTTTACTTTGGAAATAGAGAATTTTGTTTCTAGGAAGCAAGAGAGGGTTGTTGGGAAAGTGAAGAGGGAGTTACTGTTTAGATCCTGACTGGCAGAAGAAATATGGGTTCTGCTACATAGGGGAAGGTTGATTCTGCACCTGTGCAGAACTGGTCAGAATTTTGGTAACTATTTCTGTTTTGAGGTTTGTTGCTATAGATCCCTATGCTTCTTGGAGAGTAAATTTAGTCCTGGGCTGAGATCTGGCACATTGATGCTGTTGGAGTTTTCTGTGCTTGAGCAGCCTTTGGGAGATGTATTATAAGTAGGATGGGCCAGGGAAGGAGGAAAACTGAATGACCCTGTTTCTAAACACATGTTTAGCAGGTCAGAGAGCAGCTCTCCTCGACGAGAGAGGAAGAAGAGTTCTAAGAAGAAGAAGCACAGGTATGAGGCGAGAGTACATGGAATAGTGGGAGAAGCTTGGTGAGTCCAGGCAGAGATAGTGGTTTATGTTTTTCTTCTTACCAACAGGTCAGAATCTGAATCCAAGAAAAGGAAGCACAGGTAAGCGCTCTTTGAAGCATAGTGGCCCATAGAGTGGTGAGCCATTGCTGTGGGGTGGCCTTGTCCCTGCTGCCCAGACTTAGAGTAAAGTTCAGTTCCTTGATTTCCTGTTGACATTTCTCCTCCTGAATAACAATGCTTTCTATTCCACTTTTGGTTTTATTTTTTCCCTTTAAACATGATTTTTATTGTAAATAATCTTGTCTTTTCCCAGGTCTCCTACTCCAAAGAGCAAACGTAAATCTAAGGACAAGAAACGGAAGCGGTGAGTGAATTGGAGGGGAATTTGCTTAGTGGGTAGATGAGTGCCATCTGGGAATAAGGCCGTCCAGTAAAAAGAGGGGTGGATAAGGGGACCCTGTAGAGGTATGACAACACCCTGAGCTGTTGGTTTTCCTTCAGATCTCGAAGTACAACACCAGCCCCCAAGAGCCGACGGGCCCACCGTTCAACTTCTGCTGACTCTGCTTCCTCTTCAGATACTTCTCGCAGTCGGTAAGGGGTGGTCCAGGAGGAAGGGAGGGAGAGGGACTTGTGGGTTAATCAATTTAATATTTATTGAGCGCCCACGGTGTGCTAGGCGCTGCACAGACCATTCGGAAGACACGGTCCCTGCCCTCTAGGAGCTGACAGGCTAAAGCAACAGGATGGACAGACATATACATTTCCTCTTCTCTTTTTTTTTGTTTTCGTTTTTGTTTTGTTTATTTTGTTATTTTTTTGTTTTGTTCTGATATATATGGACTGCCAGAATAGGGGGGGGTGGTTTGTTCCTGGTGTCTGGGGGAGGAAGGAATCCTTACCCTGGCTTCCTTAATCGGGGAAGGCTTCCTGAAGGAGGTGGGCTCAGAGGTGAGTTATGAATGAAGTGGGTAGGGAATGGACTGGGTGGAGGGTTTTGGGAGGTTTGGGGGAGGTAAATGTGAAGGGGTAGAGGGAGAACATTTTGGGGGATTGATGTTGAGAAAGAGCAAATTTTACTGGACCTGAATTTCAATCTGAGTGATTTGAATCTTGGGAGAGAAGGCTTTATGGAGGAGGGTTATAGTCAGGAAAGGTGGATGGGAGTTGGGGGAGGGGGTCTTCTGTTCTTCCCTGAACTGATTTTCTTCCTCTCTTCCCATCCTCAATTACCTCCCTCAGGTCTCGAAGTGCTGCAGCTAAAACCCATACAACTACCTTGACTGGACGAAGTCCTTCTCCTGCTTTGGGGCGTCGAGGGGAGGGAGATGCACCTCCCAGGGAACCAGGTACTGCCAACATAGGGCAGCCTAGTAGCCCAGAGCCTTCCACAAAGCAGCCTAGCAGTCCTTGTGAAGACAAAGACAAGAAGGAGGTACGTTTCTGAGTTAATGGATGTTCTTGGGGTTGCAGAGCTGTGTATTTTGGATAGCTGTTAGAAGTTAAAGGAGAAGTGATTACTAGCAGTCCTTGTAGAAGACAGGGGTGGATAAGGGGACCCTGTAGAGGTATGACAACACCCTGAGCTGTTGGTTTTCCTTCAGATCTCGAAGTACAACTCCAGCCCCCAAGAGCCGACGGGCCCACCGTTCAACTTCTGCTGACTCTGCTTCTTCTTCAGATACTTCTCGAGTCGGTAAGGGGTGGTCCAGGAGGAAGGGAGGGAGAGGGACTTGTGGGTTAATCAATTTAATATTTATTGAGCGCCCACGGTGTGCTAGGCGCTGCACAGACCATTCGGAAGACACGGTCCCTGCCCTCTAGGAGCTGACAGGCTAAAGCAACAGGATGGACAGACATATACATTTCCTCTTCTCTTTTTATTGTTTTCGTTTTTGTTTTGTTTATTTTGTTATTTTTTTGTTTTGTTCTGATATATATGGACTGCCAGAATAGGGGGGGGTGGTTTGTTCCTGGTGTCTGGGGGAGGAAGGAATCCTTACCCTGGCTTCCTTAATCGGGGAAGGCTTCCTGAAGGAGGTGGGCTCAGAGGTGAGTTATGAATGAAGTGGGTAGGGAATGGACTGGGTGGAGGGTTTTGGGAGGTTTGGGGGAGGTAAATGTGAAGGGGTAGAGGGAGAACATTTTGGGGGATTGATGTTGAGAAAGAGCAAATTTTACTGGACCTGAATTTCAATCTGAGTGATTTGAATCTTGGGAGAGAAGGCTTTATGGAGGAGGGTTATAGTCAGGAAAGGTGGATGGGAGTTGGGGGAGGGGGTCTTCTGTTCTTCCCTGAACTGATTTTCTTCCTCTCTTCCCATCCTCAATTACCTCCCTCAGGTCTCGAAGTGCTGCAGCTAAAACCCATACAACTACCTTGACTGGACGAAGTCCTTCTCCTGCTTTGGGGCGTCGAGGGGAGGGAGATGCACCTCCCAGGGAACCAGGTACTGCCAACATAGGGCAGCCTAGTAGCCCAGAGCCTTCCACAAAGCAGCCTAGCAGTCCTTGTGAAGACAAAGACAAGAAGGAGGTACGTTTCTGAGTTAATGGATGTTCTTGGGGTTGCAGAGCTGTGTATTTTGGATAGCTGTTAGAAGTTAAAGGAGAAGTGATTACTGATTTGTTTGTCAGTATTCATAAAGTTTTCATTTGCATCTGTAAAACATTTAGAATTGTGACTTCACTGGGTATTAATAAATAGGTTTTATCTCAGTGTCCTATTTGTACATTTAAGAAGGTAAAACTCAGAAAAAACATTTCCTTTATACTTAGCCTTGCTTTTCAAGGTCTCTAGGATATATTTCATTAAATGTTGATTGTGACTTACTAAAACTTTGCAGTCCACTGAGTTGCTGCTTACAGACTAAACACCACTTTTGAAAAAATCTTTTCCGTTGTTCAGTCGCTCAGTCATGTCTGACTCTGCGACCACATGGACTGTAGCACTCCAGGCTTCTTTGTCCTTCACCGTCTCCCAGAGTTTGTTCAAACTCATGTCCATTAAGTCAGTGATGCCATCCAGTCATCTCATCTTCTGTTGTCCCTTTGTCCTACCCTCAGTCTTTCCCAGCCATCAGGGTCTTTTCCAATGAGTCTACATGTCTTTTTCCTACCTGTTCTTTTATACTTGCTATTCTAATTCAAACCCTTATCATGTTTTCTTAACTTCATTATCACAGTATATTTTTTTTTTTTTTAAAGATTTATTTATTTATTTATTTTGGGCGGGGGTCGGGTTGGGGAGGGAGGGGAGCGGGCGGGCCACTTGTGTTGGTCTTTCATTTCTCTGTTTTCATCCGTCTTTGTTCTTTGGCTCCTGCGGGCCTCCCACCGCGGTGGCGTCTGTTGTTGTAGAGCGCTGGCTCTGGGCGCATGCGCTCCAGAGCTCCGGCTCAGTAATTGGACACATCGGTCCAGCCGCTCCGCGGCACGTGGGATCTTCCCAGGCCAGGGCTCGAACTGGCGCCCCTTGCACTGCAAGGCGGTGTCCTTATCCATTGGACCACCAGGGGAAGCCCTCACAGTATATTTTTAATTGCTCTTTGCTCAAGTTGTAGCTCTCCTGTTCATTTTTTGTGTTATCCGTAGTTGCTTTTCCAGATTGTAAGTTGAATCACCTCATAAACTTAATTTACTGCTGTTTCTCTTAACTTACATTTTAAAGTTTTTATAACTTGGTCTCTTTTTCTGTATTTTCCTATACGTCAATCCTAGTCTGTCTTACTCACATAAATCATGCTCTCAAACCTGCTTTTTTCCCCATTTGTTTTTTTCCCCATTTTGTTTTAATATACTTTTAAAGGGTGAAGTCGATCACTTTGGGAAACTGCTTTATCTTTACATTTAAAAATACTGTATTTTCTATGCTCAGCATTTTGTAATGGTTGTTTGTTGTGAACTGTATTAGTTTGAATTCTGTTTTTTTTCTCTATTAGAAGGCTCTTGAGGTTATGCATTCTGATTTCATGTTTCTTGCTGTGTTTTGTATTATATGATCTCTCTTGGGACTGCCTGTGTCGAGGAAAAGGATCAGTTGTTTCAGTGGGTTGTTCAGAGGAAAGTTTATTGAAAGGTTTGGGATGTTCGAGAAGGAATTGCGTTTTATGCCTCCAGGCTTCTTTGTCCTTCACCGTCTCCCAGAGTTTGTTCAAACTCATGTCCATTAAGTCAGTGATGCCATCCAGTCATCTCATCTTCTGTTGTCCCTTTGTCCTACCCTCAGTCTTTCCCAGCCATCAGGGTCTTTTCCAATGAGTCTACATGTCTTTTTCCTACCTGTTCTTTTATACTTGCTATTCTAATTCAAACCCTTATCATGTTTTCTTAACTTCATTATCACAGTATATTTTTTTTTTTTTAAAGATTTATTTATTTATTTATTTTGGGCGGGGGTCGGGTTGGGGAGGGAGGGGAGCGGGCGGGCCACTTGTGTTGGTCTTTCATTTCTCTGTTTTCATCCGTCTTTGTTCTTTGGCTCCTGCGGGCCTCCCACCGCGGTGGCGTCTGTTGTTGTAGAGCGCTGGCTCTGGGCGCATGCGCTCCAGAGCTCCGGCTCAGTAATTGGACACATCGGTCCAGCCGCTCCGCGGCACGTGGGATCTTCCCAGGCCAGGGCTCGAACTGGCGCCCCTTGCACTGCAAGGCGGTGTCCTTATCCATTGGACCACCAGGGGAAGCCCTCACAGTATATTTTTAATTGCTCTTTGCTCAAGTTGTAGCTCTCCTGTTCATTTTTTGTGTTATCCGTAGTTGCTTTTCCAGATTGTAAGTTGAATCACCTCATAAACTTAATTTACTGCTGTTTCTCTTAACTTACATTTTAAAGTTTTTATAACTTGGTCTCTTTTTCTGTATTTTCCTATACGTCAATCCTAGTCTGTCTTACTCACATAAATCATGCTCTCAAACCTGCTTTTTTCCCCATTTGTTTTTTTCCCCATTTTGTTTTAATATACTTTTAAAGGGTGAAGTCGATCACTTTGGGAAACTGCTTTATCTTTACATTTAAAAATACTGTATTTTCTATGCTCAGCATTTTGTAATGGTTGTTTGTTGTGAACTGTATTAGTTTGAATTCTGTTTTTTTTCTCTATTAGAAGGCTCTTGAGGTTATGCATTCTGATTTCATGTTTCTTGCTGTGTTTTGTATTATATGATCTCTCTTGGGACTGCCTGTGTCGAGGAAAAGGATCAGTTGTTTCAGTGGGTTGTTCAGAGGAAAAGTTTCATTGGAAAGGGTGTTGGGATGTTACAGATGATAGGAAGCTTTGGCGTTTACATATCCCTACCCCTGCTTTCTTTTCCACTCTTAGAAATCTGCAGTTCGACCTAGTCCCTCCCCGGAAAGGAGCAACACAGGGCCAGAACCACCAGCTTCCACTCTGCTCCTTGCTGAGCAACATGGCGGCTCCCCACAACCCCTCGCAACAACCCCCTTAAGTCAGGAGCCAGTGAATCCCCCTTCTGAGGCTTCTCCAGTCCAGGGCCATTCACCACCTAAGTCTCCTGAGAAACCGCCCCAGTCGTCTTCAGAGAGCTGTCCACCATCCCCTCAACCTACCAAAGTTTCTCGGCATGCCAGCTCTTCCCCTGAAAGTCCTAAATCTGCACCAGCTCCTGGGTCTCGCCGAGAGATTTCTTCTTCTCCTGCATCTAAGAGTCGCTCACATGGCCGAGCAAAACGGGATAAATCACATTCTCATACTCCTTCTCGTAGGGTAGGGAGGTCCCGTAGTCCTGCTACCACTAAGAGGGGGCGGTCTCGGTCCCGAACCCCTACCAAGAGAGGTCATTCTCGGTCCCGGTCACCTCAGTGGCGTAGGTCCCGGTCTGCGCAGAGGTGGGGACGATCTAGAAGCCCGCAGCGACGTGGCCGTTCTAGGTCTCCTCAGCGACCAGGCTGGTCCAGGAGCAGAAATACACAGAGAAGAGGCAGGTCTAGATCAGCAAGACGAGGCAGGTCACACTCTAGATCCCCTGCAGCTAGGGGCAGATCTCGGTCTAGAACGCCCACCCGGAGGGGTAGGTCTCGGTCTAGAACACCTGCCAGGAGGAGGTCACGGTCTAGAACACCCACCAGGCGGAGGTCACGGTCTAGAACACCCGCCAGGCGGAGGTCACGGTCTAGAACACCAGCCCGGAGAGGCAGGTCTCGGTCTAGAACACCTGCTAGACGCAGATCTAGGACCCGATCACCGATACGGCGGAGGTCACGTAGTAGATCACCAGCCAGGAGGAGTGGCAGGTCACGCTCTAGAACCCCAGCCAGACGTGGGCGCTCACGTTCTAGAACGCCAGCCAGGAGGAGTGGCAGGTCACGCTCCAGGACCCCAACCAGGAGAGGAAGATCTCAGTCTAGGACACCAGCCAGACGAGGAAGATCCCGTAGTAGAAGCCTAGTTAGACGGGGAAGATCTCACTCCAGAACACCACAAAGAAGGGGCAGGTCTGGCTCATCATCAGATCGGAAGAACAAATCCCATACATCACAGAGAAGGAGCAGGTCCAACTCAAGCCCAGAAATAAAGAAATCGCGAGTTTCTTCTAGGCGGAGCAGGTCCCTCTCTTCACCAAGGTCCAAAGGAAAATCACGCTTGTCTGTGAGGCGAAGCCTTTCAGAGTCTTCTCCAGGCCCTAAACAAACGTCTCAGACACCACCAAGGCGCAGTCGGTCTGGGTCATCCCAACCTGAAGCTAAATCCAGAACACCAGGAAGGCGAAGTCGCTCTGGTTCTTCTCCACCTGCTAATCAGAAGTCTAAAACGCCATCAAGGCAAAGTCATTCCAGTTCATCTCCTCAGCCTAAAGTGAAATCTGGAACACCACCAAGGCAAGGGTCTGTGACAAGTCCCCAGGTAAATGAAGAGTCTGCAACACCACAGAGACAGAGCCGTTCTGAATCACCACCTGACCCTGAGGTGAAGTCTAGGACCCCTTCGAGACATAGCTACTCTGGGTCTTCTCCTGCTCGAGTGAAATCTGGCACACCTCTAAGACGGAGCCGGTCTGGATCATCATCTCCACAACCCAAAGTAAAGGCTGTAATGTCACCAGTCCAAAGCCATTCTGGCTTCTCTTCACCAAGTCCTAGTAGAGTGACATCTAAAACACCTCCAAGACAAAGCAGATCAGAGTCTCCATGCTCTAAGACAGAATCTAGATCGTTACAGAGACAGAGCCATTCTAGATCATCATCTCCAGATACCAAAGTGAAACCTGGAACACCGCTAAGACAAAGTCACTCAGGGTCTACTTCGCCGTGCCCCAAAGCAAAGCCCCAAACTCCACCAGGGCATAATCTTGGATCAAAATCACCATGCTCCCAAGAGAAGTCTAAAGATTCACCAGCACAAAGTTGCTCTAGTTCCTTCTCCCTCTGTCCAGGAGTAAAGTCTAGCACACCACCCTCATCTCTGCAACAGAAAGGACAATCTCCAACTTCACCAGACTCTAGATCTGGTACTTCAAGCCCAGAAATGAGACCAAGCCATTCTGAATCTCCGTATCTCCAGAGCAAATCTCAAATGTCTCCTAAGGGTGGCCGGTCCAGATCCTCATCTCCAGTCACTGAACTGGCACCCAGATCTCCAGCAAGACAAGATAGCGCTGAATTGTCAACAAGCCCTAGGCTGAAATCTGCAATGTCTCCAGAGCAGAGCAGGTCCCAGTCAGACTCTTTCCCGTATCCTGCTATGGACTCTAAATCTCTTTTGGGGCAGAGCAGATTGGAGCCTTCTGAATCAAAAGAAAAAACTGGCTGGCTTCTGCAGGAGGATGTTACTGCATCACCTCCAAGACTGAGAGATAAATTGAGTCCTCCTCCAGTGCAGGATAGGCCTGAGTCCTCACCAGTACTCAGAGATGCCCCTCCAACTCCACTGAGGGAGAGAGGTGGTTTGGGGTCATCTCCTGACAGAAAAGACCAAAGCACTGTATTAACTAAGCAAAGCCAGGATGAAGAATTAATGGAGGTGGTAGAGAAATCTGAAGAAGCTTCAAACCAGGTCCCACCCCATTTGTCTCCAGAACTTAAAGAAACTGTTGGAAGTAATTTTGAATCATCTCCTGAAATAGAAAGGCCTGCTGTGTCTTTGACTCTTGACCAAAGCCAGTCACAGACTTCTTTAGAAGTCCCTGCAATGGCCTCGACTTGGAGCGGGCCACACTTTTCTCCAGAACATAAAGAACTGTCTAACTCCCCTCACAGGGAAAATAGTTTTGGATCACCTGTAGAATTTAGAAACTCGGGCCCTGTTGCAGGAATTAATATTGGATTTTTTCCTGGGAGTAAAGATTTGAATGGACCTTTTCCTAATCCGCTGGAGACAGATCCTTCTCTAGATGTGAAAGAACAATCAACATGCTCCCAAGAGAAGTCTAAAGATTCACCAGCACAAAGTTGCTCTAGTTCCTTCTCCCTCTGTCCAGGAGTAAAGTCTAGCACACCACCCTCATCTCTGCAACAGAAAGGACAATCTCCAACTTCACCAGACTCTAGATCTGGTACTTCAAGCCCAGAAATGAGACCAAGCCATTCTGAATCTCCGTATCTCCAGAGCAAATCTCAAATGTCTCCTAAGGGTGGCCGGTCCAGATCCTCATCTCCAGTCACTGAACTGGCACCCAGATCTCCAGCAAGACAAGATAGCGCTGAATTGTCAACAAGCCCTAGGCTGAAATCTGCAATGTCTCCAGAGCAGAGCAGGTCCCAGTCAGACTCTTTCCCGTATCCTGCTATGGACTCTAAATCTCTTTTGGGGCAGAGCAGATTGGAGCCTTCTGAATCAAAAGAAAAAACTGGCTGGCTTCTGCAGGAGGATGTTACTGCATCACCTCCAAGACTGAGAGATAAATTGAGTCCTCCTCCAGTGCAGGATAGGCCTGAGTCCTCACCAGTACTCAGAGATGCCCCTCCAACTCCACTGAGGGAGAGAGGTGGTTTGGGGTCATCTCCTGACAGAAAAGACCAAAGCACTGTATTAACTAAGCAAAGCCAGGATGAAGAATTAATGGAGGTGGTAGAGAAATCTGAAGAAGCTTCAAACCAGGTCCCACCCCATTTGTCTCCAGAACTTAAAGAAACTGTTGGAAGTAATTTTGAATCATCTCCTGAAATAGAAAGGCCTGCTGTGTCTTTGACTCTTGACCAAAGCCAGTCACAGACTTCTTTAGAAGTCCCTGCAATGGCCTCGACTTGGAGCGGGCCACACTTTTCTCCAGAACATAAAGAACTGTCTAACTCCCCTCACAGGGAAAATAGTTTTGGATCACCTGTAGAATTTAGAAACTCGGGCCCTGTTGCAGGAATTAATATTGGATTTTTTCCTGGGAGTAAAGATTTGAATGGACCTTTTCCTAATCCGCTGGAGACAGATCCTTCTCTAGATGTGAAAGAACAATCAACAAGGTCCTCCAGACACAGCAGTTCTGAGTTATCACCAGATGCAGTGGAAAAAGCAGGAATGTCCTCAAATCAGAGTGTGTGTTCGCCAGTACTTGATGCTATACCCAGAACACCCTCAAGGGAAAGAAGTAGCTCTGCATCTTCTCCCGAACTGAAAGATGGCTTACCCAGAACCCCCTCAAGGAGAAGCAGGTCTGGGTCTTCCCCAGGACTTAGAGATGGGTCTGGGACTCCTTCGAGGCACAGCCTATCTGGGTCATCTCCTGGAATGAAAGATATACCTAGAACACCATCCAGGGGGAGAAGTGAATGCGATTCCTCTCCAGAACCGAAAGCCTTGCCTCAGACCCCTAGGCCAAGGAGTCGGTCTCCATCTTCCCCGGAGCTCAACAATAAGCGTCTGACCCCCCAGAGAGAGAGAAGTGGGTCAGAGTCTTCAGTTGAACAAAAGACTGTGGCTAGGACACCTCTTGGGCAGAGACGTCGGTCTGGATCTTCTCAGGAACTTGATGGGAAACCCAGTGCATCCCCTCAGGAGAGAAGCGAGTCAGACTCTTCTCCTGATTCTAAAGCTAAGACACGAATGCCCCTTAGGCAAAGAAGTCACTCTGGATCCTCTCCAGAGGTGGACAGCAAATCCCGACCTTCTCCTCGGCGTAGTAGGTCTGGCTCATCCCCTGAGGTTAAAGAGAAGCCCAGAGCAGCACCCAGGGCACAGAGTGGTTCTGATTCCTCTCCTGAACCCAAAGCCCCTGCCCCTCGGGTCCTTCCAAGACGAAGCAGGTCAGGTTCGTCAAGCAAAGGCAGAGGCCCTTCTCCTGAAGGAAGCAGCAGTTCTGAGTCCTCCCCAGAACATCCTCCCAAATCCAGAACGGCTAGAAGAAGCTCTCGGTTGTCGCCAGAGCCCAAGACTAAGTCTCGTACTCCGCCTCGCCGCCGCAGCTCTCGGTCATCTCCCGAGCTGACTAGGAAGGCCCGGCTCTCCCGTAGGAGCCGTTCTGCATCATCCTCACCAGAGACCCGCTCTAGAACTCCTCCAAGACGCCGAAGAAGTCCCTCAGTGTCTTCCCCAGAGCCAGCTGAAAAGTCGAGATCCTCACGCCGGCGGCGTTCAGCTTCCTCTCCACGCACAAAGACAACTTCAAGGAGAGGCCGTTCTCCTTCACCAAAGCCTCGTGGCCTCCAGAGGTCCCGTTCCCGCTCGAGGAGGGAGAAAACCAGAACCACCCGACGTCGGGATAGATCTGGATCTTCTCAGTCAACCTCACGGAGAAGACAGCGGAGTCGGTCCAGGTCTCGAGTTACTCGCCGGCGAAGGGGAGGCTCTGGTTACCATTCAAGGTCTCCTACTCGGCAGGAGAGTTCAAGAACCTCCTCTCGACGCCGAAGAGGTCGCTCGCGGACGCCCCCAACCAGTCGAAAGCGTTCCCGGTCACGCACGTCACCAGCCCCATGGAAACGCTCCAGGTCTCGGGCCTCTCCAGCCACTCACCGGCGATCCAGGTCTAGAACACCCCTGGTTAGCCGGCGGAGGTCCAGATCTCGGACTTCACCGGTCAGTCGCAGACGGTCCAGGTCCAGGACATCAGTGACAAGACGAAGGTCTCGGTCAAGAGCTTCACCTGTGAGTCGGAGGCGATCCCGGTCCAGAACACCACCAGTAACCCGCCGACGGTCAAGATCCAGGACACCAACCCGCCGGCGCTCCCGTTCTAGAACCCCGCCAGTGACTCGGAGAAGGTCCAGGTCTAGGACTCCACCTGTAGCCAGGAGGCGGTCTCGAAGCAGAACCTCTCCTATCACTCGAAGAAGGTCAAGATCCAGAGCCTCCCCAGTCACCCGAAGGAGGTCAAGATCTCGCACGTCTCCAGTAACTCGAAGGAGGTCTCGCTCTCGAACCTCTCCAGTGACACGCCGCCGATCTAGGTCCCGAACTCCTCCAGTTATTCGCCGCCGATCTAGGTCTCGGACCCCACTGCTGCCACGCAAGCGTTCTCGAAGTCGCTCACCACTTGTTATTCGCCGCCGTTCTCGATCCCGTACTCCAAGAACAACTCGAGGCAAACGGTCCTTAACAAGATCTCCTCCGGCCATCCGCAGGCGTTCTGCCTCTGGAAGCAGTTCCGATAGATCACGTTCTGCTACTCCTCCAGCAACAAGAAACCATTCTGGTTCTCGGACACCTCCAGTAGCTCTCAATAGCTCCAGAATGAGCTGCTTCAGCCGTCCTAGCATGTCACCAACTCCTCTTGACCGTTGTAGGTCACCTGGAGTGCTCGAGCCCCTCGGTAGCTCCAGAACACCCATGTCTGTTCTGCAGCAGGCCGGTGGTTCCATGATGGATGGTCCAGGTCCCCGAATTCCTGATCACCCACGAGCTTCTGTGCCAGAGAACCATGCTCAATCTAGAATTGCCCTCGCCCTGACGGCCATCAGCCTTGGCACTGCTCGGCCACCTCCGTCCATGTCTGCTGCTGGCCTTGCCGCGAGAATGTCCCAGGTTCCAGCTCCAGTGCCTCTCATGAGTCTCAGAACGGCCCCTGCTGCCAGCCTTGCCAGCAGGATCCCTGCAGCTTCTGCAGCAGCCATGAACCTGGCCAGTGCCAGGACACCTGCCATTCCGTCAGCAGTCAACCTGGCTGATTCCAGAACCCCAGCTGCAGCAGCAGCCATGAACTTGGCCAGCCCCAGAACAGCAGTGGCCCCTTCAGCTGTGAACCTCGCTGACCCTCGTACGCCCACAGCCCCAGCTGTGAACCTGGCAGGAGCCAGGACCCCTGCTGCTTTGGCAGCTCTGAGTCTCACGGGTTCTGGCACAGCCCCGACTGCTGCAAACTATCCGTCCAGCTCCAGAGCACCCCAGGCTGCAGCCCCTGCAAACCTGGTGGGTCCTAGGTCTGCGCATGCCACAGCTCCTGTGAACATTGGCAGTTCGAGAACCCCTCCAGCCTTGGCCCCTGCAAACCTCACTAGTGCTAGAATGGCTCCAGCCTTGTCTGGTGCAAACCTCACCAGCCCCAGAGTGTCCCTTTCTGCCTATGAGCGGGTTAGTAGCAGAACCTCGCCACCACTCCTTGACCGAGCCAGGTCCAGAACCCCACCAGGGGGCCCAGGTTCCAGAACCCCTCCGCTGGCCCCAAGCCAGTCTAGGGTGACATCTGAGCGGGCTCCCTCTCCTGCTTCTAGAATGGTTCATGCTTCCTCACAGTCTGCTCTGCCTCCAGCTCAGGATCGGCCTAGGTCCCCTGTGCCATCTGCTTTTTCTGACCAGCCTCGATCTTTGCTTGCCCAGACCACCCCTGTAGCAGGGTCTCAGTCCCTTTCCTCTGGGACGGTGGCAAAGACCATGTCCTCTGCTGGTGACCATAATGGCATGCTCTCTGGCCCTGGGGTGTCCCACGCAGAAGGTGGGGAGCCACCTACATGTGTGGGGGCCCAGCAGCCTTCCGCGTTGGCTGCTCTGCAGCCAGCAAAGGAGCGGCGGAGTTCGTCATCCTCCTCATCCTCCAGCTCCTCCTCTTCGTCATCATCGTCATCCTCCTCCTCCTCCTCGTCCTCTGGCTCCAGTTCTAGCGACTCGGAGGGCTCTAGCCTTCCCACTCAACCTGAGGTAGCACTGAAGAGGTGAGGGGACTTCTAGAACTCTTGTATGGGGAAGGTTTCAGGGCTGGTTGGTGGGAGTGGGGAGGGAGGAACCCTGTCCAGAGGTTCTTTGGTCTCTGAGGAGGTGTGGGGACCCTGACCCTTAAGTTGGGATAGAAGAGAATGCTGGGGTGGGGGCTAATGGGGGGAGGAATGGGACATATAAAAGTCTCAGAAGGTTAATTCTCTAGAGGATAATGACAAGTTTTCCGTCTCTACAGAGGACAGAACTAGAGGAAATGGACTTAATTTTACAGCAGGAGGGATGGCAGTTAGACCTCAAGAGGAACTCCCTGGGCTGGAAGGATCTTCAGAGGTCATCCTATCCCTCTCCCTGCCTCCAGGCAGGACGGCCCCTCCGCAGCCAACCTGCAAACACAGAGGTCCCCAAGCGGCTCTCCTCTCCCAGGACGGAGACCACCCAGCTCAGCTTCCACACCTGAGGGCCTTACAAACCTCACTAGTGCTAGAATGGCTCCAGCCTTGTCTGGTGCAAACCTCACCAGCCCCAGAGTGTCCCTTTCTGCCTATGAGCGGGTTAGTAGCAGAACCTCGCCACCACTCCTTGACCGAGCCAGGTCCAGAACCCCACCAGGGGGCCCAGGTTCCAGAACCCCTCCGCTGGCCCCAAGCCAGTCTAGGGTGACATCTGAGCGGCTCCTCTCCTGCTTCTAGAATGGTTCATGCTTCCTCACAGTCTGCTCTGCCTCCAGCTCAGGATCGGCCTAGGTCCCCTGTGCCATCTGCTTTTTCTGACCAGCCTCGATCTTTGCTTGCCCAGACCACCCCTGTAGCAGGGTCTCAGTCCCTTTCCTCTGGGACGGTGGCAAAGACCATGTCCTCTGCTGGTGACCATAATGGCATGCTCTCTGGCCCTGGGGTGTCCCACGCAGAAGGTGGGGAGCCACCTACATGTGTGGGGGCCCAGCAGCCTTCCGCGTTGGCTGCTCTGCAGCCAGCAAAGGAGCGGCGGAGTTCGTCATCCTCCTCATCCTCCAGCTCCTCCTCTTCGTCATCATCGTCATCCTCCTCCTCCTCCTCGTCCTCTGGCTCCAGTTCTAGCGACTCGGAGGGCTCTAGCCTTCCCACTCAACCTGAGGTAGCACTGAAGAGGTGAGGGGACTTCTAGAACTCTTGTATGGGGAAGGTTTCAGGGCTGGTTGGTGGGAGTGGGGAGGGAGGAACCCTGTCCAGAGGTTCTTTGGTCTCTGAGGAGGTGTGGGGACCCTGACCCTTAAGTTGGGATAGAAGAGAATGCTGGGGTGGGGGCTAATGGGGGGAGGAATGGGACATATAAAAGTCTCAGAAGGTTAATTCTCTAGAGGATAATGACAAGTTTTCCGTCTCTACAGAGGACAGAACTAGAGGAAATGGACTTAATTTTACAGCAGGAGGGATGGCAGTTAGACCTCAAGAGGAACTCCCTGGGCTGGAAGGATCTTCAGAGGTCATCCTATCCCTCTCCCTGCCTCCAGGCAGGACGGCCCCTCCCGCAGCCAACCTGCAAACACAGAGGTCCCCAAGCTGCGGCTCTCCTCTCCCAGGACGGAGACCACCCAGCTCAGCTTCCACACCTGAGCCCAGGGGCCTTACTCTTATCAGGGACATTCTTGAGGTGTAGCCTTGATCCCTTTGCTGTGGGCCCAGCCTTTTGCTTGTGTTCGCCGAGGTTGGGTCGGCTGGGACCGCTGTTCTCCAGAGTGTACTCACTGGCTCCCTGTGTGCTCTTGCTTTCGGAGAGCTCCCAGGGTCTTCCTCAGGCACCCTTCCCGCACTGCCGTTCCTCCAAGCCAAGGAAGGTAGGGTTGGGGCTGGGGTAGCTTGTCTCCTTGTGACACCTTTTTCTCCCACAGGGTCCCTAGCCCTGCTCCAGCCCCAAAGGAGGCTGTTCGAGAGGGCCGACCTCAGGAGCCAACCCCAGCCAAGCGGAAGAGGCGTTCTAGCAGCTCCAGTTCCAGCTCCTCCTCCTCCTCTTCATCATCGTCATCTTCCTCTTCCTCCTCCTCCTCCTCTTCCTCATCCTCCTCTTCCTCCTCTTCCTCTTCCTCCACTTCTTCTTCCCCTTCCCCTGCCAAGCCTGGCCCTCAGGCCTTGCCCAAACCTGCAAGCCCCAAGAAGCCGCCCCCTGGCGAGCGGAGGTGAGTGCTGTCTTGCTTGAGACAGAAGGGGTGGGGTGTGACCCTGGGGTGCGAGATCCCCGCTGGACTGATGTCTGCTTGTACAGGGGGAGTTGGCTCTCCTCTCCCTGCCTGCTCCTCTTGTGCCCTGTTCTGGCGGAGGGCTGTGCCATCCAAGTGGGTGCTTGAGCCAGAATTGGGGAGTCCTAGGTTCCTTCCTCTCCCCGCCCCTGACATAACGACCTGGTCACAGGGATTCTAGCTCTTAAGTCTCCCTGTTGCTATTACCAGGGCTCTGGTCTGGCCACCGTCATCTTCTCCCGACTCTGTCCACAGCCTCTTCCCCGTCTCCCTGCCTCCACGCCATTCTCTTCCACATGTAGCCAGAGGGACCTTTCTAAAACTGCACATCTGGTCACTCCCTTCCTCCACAAGTCCTCCCGGGACGCCCTGTGGCCTGCAGGACAAAGCCCCACCTCTGCGGGAATGGCGTGTGAGGCTCTTCACCAACTGGCCTTGCCTGCCCTGTGTTCTCCTCTCCTGCCCGCCCCCACACATGCCCTGTGCTCCAGCCACACTCAGCAGCGCCTTGCAGTCTAAGGAGAACCCCATGCCTTTGGACATGCTGTTCCTCCTGCCTGGAATTCCCTTGTCCGCCTGGTGAACTCCTCGTTCTGCAAGACTCCGCTCAAACAGCACCTTCGAGAAGACTGCCCTGCCCCTTCCCTGCCCTGCCCCATGTCTCCCTCCCCTGGGTCCCCAGACCCCGTGTACACCGGTGTACACCTCGTGTACACCTGTGGGGCTCTTCCCACACATGGGCCCAGCGAGCCTCCCTTGGCCTCCCTTGACCATCAGACTGAGTCCCTCCAAGAGCAGGGACTGTCTTTATCTTTGCGTCCCCCGCTGTACCCCATGCCCCGTCTGTTGGGGTACTCGGTGGATGGTGTGCGGGCGGATGGGTGAGTGAGCAGATGAAGGTGGGTCTGAGGTTGGCCCTGTGTGGTATGAGGTTTGGCGGTCAGGACCTGGGGTGGGGTGGAGGTGGTCCTTACTGTTGGCTGTTGGGTTTGGAAGTGTGGCACTATGGGGATGTGCTCTGATCCCCAGGTCCCGCAGCCCCCGGAAGCCAATAGACTCCCTCCGGGACTCCCGGTCCCTCAGCTATTCGCCTGCAGAGCGCCGCCGCGCCTCACCCCAGCCCTCGCCGCGAGACCAGCAGAGGTAGGGTTGCCAGCATACTCTCCTGCTATAGCCCAGTCTGGCTGCTGCCAGTTTCAGCAGAATAAATTTTAAGGCTCCTAGATAACCAGGGATTGGTGGTGTCCTTTGTGTGGTCTCACATGTCTTTCATTGCAGCAGCAGCGAGCGGGGTTCCCGGAAAAGCCAGCGTGGGGAGAGTCGCTCCCCAGGTCATAAGCGCAGAAAGGAGACACCCAGCCCCCACCCCGTGCGGCACCGCTCCTCCAGGTGAGTCCCTGTCACACTCCAGGGCCGGGCTCACTAGGGTACTCTGCGGCTAGGCACAGCCTTCGTGTTGATGTGACTCTTCTGTTCCAGGTCTCCGTGAACCCTTTTGGGGGAATCCACCACGCCCCAAGTGCTGGAGCCAGAGGGCGTGCTCCTCTTTTCCCCGAGTCGTGAGAGGGGGTCCTTGTCTGCCCTCTCCGCCCAACCTTGGCAGCATCCTTTGTGGGGAGGGCTCCCTTCTTTCCCTCCCTATTTTTTTTTTCTTTGTTCTGTGAAATGTTAAATCTGTGAGTTTTTCCTGGTTCACATGTTTTAGGGGGTTTGGGGTGGGTGGGAATGAGAAATGGGAGTTGCAGGAGAGGAGGATACGGTTTGGAGCTCCCAGGTCCTGAGTCAAAGGACCTGGGAGGCATTGTTTCCCCACCTTTAGACTCAAGTTCCTGGGGGATGATGGTTTGGAACCATCCAGACCTATGTGAGTTACACCCAGAAGGAAGGGGAGTTGAAATTAGTTGGTTCCTCCTAGCGTCCCAGTGAGGTTGTGCCCCGCCCCCGCCCCCCCCCCGCAACTTTTCTTCACGTTTCTTAAAGGCATTTTGGTTTTTTAAAAATCTGTACAGCAAGAGCAACTTTTTCTGTCAAATAAAAATGAGAAATGCAGGAATTGGGTCTACAGACTGTTTATTGTGGGTGGGGAGGGCTGGGAGAGGAGCTGCCTTTAGTGGCTGCACCCCTGCCCCCTGCCTGGGGAAGAGCCTGGTGGGGTGGATCTAGGCTGTGGGTCCTCCACAGAACCCACGCTCAAAACTAGCATGCTGGGAGGGGGCCACCCTGAACAAAGCTGAAGACCTTTTGTTCCCAGGCTGAGAAGGCTGGGCTGGGGATGGACAGCTGGGCTCAGCCTAGCAGGTTGGCCTGGAAGAGGCTGAAAGTGGGCCACAGTAAGGAGGAGGATGCCTGAGTCAGGAGAGGGTTTGCAAAAAGAAGCAGCAATCAGGTGGACACCCGAATCTTTTATTGGTGGGGGACAGTTGGGGGAGGCCTCTCACTGCACAGCCTGTTCGTTGGCGCTGCTTCCTGAGTCCTGTGGCTTCATCACATCCGGCAGCTCAGGTGGGCTTGAGAAGGGCTCGATGCGTAGGGCCTCGAATGCTTCATCTGGGAGAGGGAAGGGAGCCTAGTTAGAGTCGGGGTCGCCCCTCCCTGGCCAGGCTGGGACCCTCTTCGCCTGTCAGCTCACCTGCATGCACCTACAATGACCCCCTCCCGCCCTGTCTCCCCATTCCCTTATCTTCCTCCTGCTCCTCATGCCAGCATGTGTCTTGATGTCTTTCTGTGCTCCCCATGTTCCCACATTAAACTTTTTTGCCTTGGCCTCCAGGCACCCGGGGGGATTCAAATACCACCTCTTCAGACCCAGGCCCAAGGCACCTAAACAGTCACTCACTCTACATCCCGAGTGCCAGGGACATGCAACTGCCAGCAGAGAATGCCCAGTTTCTCCTGATCACCTGCTCTACCAGGAAGAGTGGGCCCCAGGAAGTTTTCCCGTCTTGTTCTGTCACCTCAGCACAGAGCAAATGAACTCTACAACTCAGTGGGAACCACTCCCTGGCTCAGGATCTCAACCGATTAGGCTCCCTGAGGAAACTAAACTAGTAGGAGCTAACCATCCTATGATGCACAAGACAGCCTCACCCAGAATCATCCAGTCCCATGGAATGGTGCTGAGGACTCCTAGCCCACTCTTCCAAGACACAAACCTGACTCAGAATTCCTATCACCTCTCCTCATTCTTTGGAAATGGTCTGAAAGACGCCATTTAACACTGGAAACGACCACATCTCCTAACGAAGCAGTCACCTTGTGGGATGGGGGGACCCGTATCTCTGAACAAAGCAAACAACTTCCCATCCAGAAGTGTTTTTGTGAGTGGAACCTGCCTGACTGCTGCCCACACCACAGCTCCTGTCAAAGCTGCAATCACACACCAGAGGTGATGCCACCCTGGGTGCAGGCACAACACATGCTACAACTGCGCGTCATGGGGAGAAACAAACCATCTCAGGGTACTGGGATTTTTGCACCTGCAGGATGGCTGAGCAGCTGCCAAGTCCATAGAGTGCCTCTTCAAATCAGGGGCTTTCAGCCCTCCCCTACCTGCCTCCCCTCCACAAAGCGCTGCATCTGCCTCCCCGTCACTGAAGAGTTCAAGAAATGCATATAAATGTGCCTTTTCCTGAATACCCACAGGGCCTGGGCTGCATGGGGCCTCACACTGCCTTGCTGTGAAGCTGGCCCTAGCATCCTACTCCTTTATAGGGACAACTCCAATCTGAGGGGCCAGGCATGAAATAGCTGCCCAAGGACACATCTGCTGAGGTTTCACTCACTTTATCCTCATGAAACAGAGAATACAGAGTAGCTGAGGCTATATACTCCCTCCTGAGCCCTTGCTATGTTTTCTTACAAGAAACTAGAAAAAGAACTTGTAACTTCATCCAAATTCACCCAGCACTGGGTCTACGGCTGTGAAAACATCCTGCTTAAACTTTCAAAGGATAAAGTCAATCTTTTTCCTGGGAAAAGGCGATTCACTGGAGCAACATAAACTGCTCCCACTCCTCAGGTTTCTAAACTGGTCAGGGTGGCATATGATTGTGGAAAGTACAGGCTCTGGGGCAAGAAAGGGCTGAACCCGATCTAACCTCCCCAGGATCTCACTCATCCTTGAATAATCTTAATACAAGTGTGGCCTGTACACAGGTGCAGCACAGAGACAGCAGAAGGCAGGGGACCCAGCTCAGGCAAGTTCCAGGCAGCCTGCACCTGGCCAGGAACGCCCCCACTGCTCTCATGGGGATGGCAGTGTTTACCCCTCCTCAGGGCGAGCAAGAGCACTGGATCAGACAATGGAAACAAAACACAGGGCTTCCCTGATGGTCCAGTGGGTAGAGTCAGCCTTGCAGTGCAAGGGGCACTGGTTTGATCCCTGGCCCTGGAAGATCCCACATGCTGCGGAGCAGCTAGACCGTGTGTCCAATTACGAGCCAGCGCTCTGCTTTTTTCCCAAACCCAAAAAGAGGTGATGCCACCCTGGGTGCAGGCACAACACATGCTACAACTGCGCGTCATGGGGAGAAACAAACCATCTCAGGGTACTGGGATTTTTGCACCTGCAGGATGGCTGAGCAGCTGCCAAGTCCATAGAGTGCCTCTTCAAATCAGGGGCTTTCAGCCCTCCCCTACCTGCCTCCCCTCCACAAAGCGCTGCATCTGCCTCCCCGTCACTGAAGAGTTCAAGAAATGCATATAAATGTGCCTTTTCCTGAATACCCACAGGGCCTGGGCTGCATGGGGCCTCACACTGCCTTGCTGTGAAGCTGGCCCTAGCATCCTACTCCTTTATAGGGACAACTCCAATCTGAGGGGCCAGGCATGAAATAGCTGCCCAAGGACACATCTGCTGAGGTTTCACTCACTTTATCCTCATGAAACAGAGAATACAGAGTAGCTGAGGCTATATACTCCCTCCTGAGCCCTTGCTATGTTTTCTTACAAGAAACTAGAAAAAGAACTTGTAACTTCATCCAAATTCACCCAGCACTGGGTCTACGGCTGTGAAAACATCCTGCTTAAACTTTCAAAGGATAAAGTCAATCTTTTTCCTGGGAAAAGGCGATTCACTGGAGCAACATAAACTGCTCCCACTCCTCAGGTTTCTAAACTGGTCAGGGTGGCATATGATTGTGGAAAGTACAGGCTCTGGGGCAAGAAAGGGCTGAACCCGATCTAACCTCCCCAGGATCTCACTCATCCTTGAATAATCTTAATACAAGTGTGGCCTGTACACAGGTGCAGCACAGAGACAGCAGAAGGCAGGGGACCCAGCTCAGGCAAGTTCCAGGCAGCCTGCACCTGGCCAGGAACGCCCTCCACTGCTCTCATGGGGATGGCAGTGTTTACCCCTCCTCAGGGCGAGCAAGAGCACTGGATCAGACAATGGAAACAAAACACAGGGCTTCCCTGATGGTCCAGTGGGTAGAGTCAGCCTTGCAGTGCAAGGGGCACTGGTTTGATCCCTGGCCCTGGAAGATCCCACATGCTGCGGAGCAGCTAGACCGGTGTGTCCAATTACGAGCCAGCGCTCGTGCCCAGAGTCGGTGCTTTGCAGTGAAGAGAGGCTACTGCAATGGGAGGCCTACACAGGCCAACGAATATAGATGGATGAAAACAATAAATATGGGCTTCAATTTCCACAAGCATCTCACACATTCCTCACTGTTTATGGTGGGGAACAAGCACGCTATCACAGGATATTGCCTGTATTTGGTACATTGACATACAGGCTCCACAAGGCTTGGAGGAACAATGGCAAACTCGCCGACCACCCCTTTCTTTGGCCATTTCCACACTGTTGCTGCCCCCTCACCCGCCCTGAAGGCTAGCCCCACAGTGGCTGGGGCCTGCGGCCGTGCCGTCTGGCTGGTGAAGCCACACTCGCCCAGCGTCTTGCCGTCATCCAGGAGCTGGTCGTCCTGAGGAGAGAGGGAGGCAGGGTCTCAGGAGAGGCAGATTGAAAAGACATGTCTAGTCAACAGCTACGCTGAAAATCAGAAGAGGGAAGACAAACAGTCCCAAGTAGGGCCTAGAACCACCCCAGAGTATTTAAGTTTCCAGGGTTACTCCCAAGACTTTCCAAATCAGAACCTCCCAGAATAGGGCTCTGGAGTCTCCCCCACTCCCCACCCCACCCCCTAACTCGAGGTGAACGGGAGTCCAAGGGCCAGTGACCCAATCCGGCCAAAGGCAGAACTGGTGGCATCCCAGCTTGGCCATCTTGGACAAATGGGTTCATCTTTTTGAGGTGCAGTTTTCTCATCTGTAAGGTGGAAGTTACTGGGAGCCCCAAGGGCAGCCAGGAGGCTTCAATGAGCCCATGACTCAAAGTGCAATGAGCTCAGGCAGCAGGAAGGGTCCTTATCATGGAAATTCCGGTATATAACAAGGAGAAAAGGCCTTTACAGACAAAAGGGAGCGGAGCAGCAGATGAGTCTCCCATTTTCCAGCTAGAGTCAGATCAATACACTTAGAGGAGCGACCTCATTATGCCAGACTTGAATGAGGGACCGACACACCCGATTCCCCAACAAAAAACCCGAAGCCAGCCTTGCTAAATAACTGCGACTGGTTTGTAAGGCCAAAGAGCGGAGGATGCTTTTAGACCATCACCGATAAGCTGCAGACTACTAAACAGCTGTTGGGGGAAGAACTGGTGGGACCTGACTCATCTCAACACCCTCCATCTCCGCATCAGGGACAGTCGCGGCCCAGGGGCGTGTTATGGGCTTGCAGAGGATTAAGAGCTTCGCGGTCGAAATCTTGACTCTGCCAACGACCATGGGCTAGCAACGACGCCACCTCCGAGCCTGTTTTCTTCGCGGCTGAGCTAGGCAGGCAAGGGCCAGCACGTCGCGGGGGGAACCGCTGGAGGAATTCAGATGCGACTCCACCCTCGGCACTCAGCACAGGGTCTGGCGCGAGACTTCCATGCCACAGACGCCCCGGTAAAGCGAGCGCTAGCGGGGCTTCAACTCCCCGAGTTCGAGCAACGGCCCCCACGCGGGGGAATTCCGGCACGCGGCGGCCGGTCGCCGACGTTTACATCAACTACGGGGCCGCCGTGCACCCCCGGGCGCCTCCAGCCCCCAGGCGCCCGGAACCGACGGGACCTCACCTTGTACAGCCGCTGCTCGTCTGGCGGCCGCTTGAGGATACCCTCGACGATGCGCTTCAGCTCAAACACGGTGCTCGACTCCTTGGCGTCCGTGAAGATGGTGGTCTTGTGGCGCCGGATCATGAGGAACACGTCCTGGGGGCGGCGGACCGGCCTGAGCGCGGAGCCCAGACACCCCGCGCGACCCGCCGCCCGCACCACCCCCGCCACCCCCGGCCCCGGCCCCGGCCCCGGCCCCGGCCCGGTGCCCCTCCCCCCGCGGCCGCTCACCATCGCGGCGGCTGCCAGTCCCCCTCGACGCGCCGGCGCGACCGCGCTCCGCCCCGTTCCCGGCATCCCGCGCGCCGGCCCCAGCATGCCCCGCGGCCCGCGGGCCCGCCCCGCGCCTCCATTTTAAGTCCTCGGCCAAGGGGGCGCTCCCGCCGAGCGCCTGGCCGCCATCTTGGCGCCGTGGCGCGGGCGGGGTCGGTGGGCGGAGTGGTGGAGGCGGGAGAGTCGGGGCGGGGACTGAGCGCAAGAGGGACGCTGGGGGCTTTGTCGCCATCTTGGGTATGGCAGAGGCGAGGTACCCGTGCTGATTCGGTCAGGGGGCGTCCTGGGCGGAGGCCCATCCTTCTTGCAGGGATATCAGGGACGAAGTTCGCAAGCGCCGAGTGCCTCACATCCCAAGAAGAGCGTATGAGTGATGTGTCTGGGTCATCGCGGCGACAGAACAGCCACATCACAGCGACACCTGGGCTGCCATGTTTGGGAGTCTGACTCAGGACTCTGGGGCTCCCTGGCGGCCATTTTGAGGAGGTGCTAAATCTGGATCCTTCGGTCACCATATCAGTAAACTGCCCCGATTCTCCGCTCTACCCTTGACTGTAAGGATGATTTAAACCGGTTTAGCCAAGCTGTGGGGCCTGTAAGGACCCTTGGATGCTGTTGTTGGGTTTAGGGAATGTGTAAGCAGCTCTTTTCCGGCTTCCCTGGTTGCTCAGATGGTAAAGAATCCGCCTGCAATGTAGGAGACTCGGTTTAGATCCTTGAGTCGGGAAGATTCCCCTGGAGAAAGAAATGGCAACTCAGGGCATTGGTCTTGCCTGGAGAATGCCAGGGACAGAGGATCCTGGTCGACTGCAGTCCCTGGGGGTCGCAAAGATGCGACTAAGCCCAGTCTCCTCTCTGAAGCAACAAAATAACTGTAAAGTTTGTGGAGCCTTACTGTAAGCAGATAGTGTAGAGGATTCCTGGAGAAAGAGAACCCCGCATGGTTTTCTTGACAGAAGAGAAGCCATTTTTGACTTAAGCCATTTTGTGATCTAAGCCTGGCCTCAGTGCAAGCCTCTTCATGAATATGCATGTACCCTTAGCTCAAAACTCCCCCAATTTTGCTGTTCAGGAGAACTGCTTTGGGAAAGATACCCAGTGTTGTCCTCATTTGCTGCAAATAATAATAAATCCTCCAGATTTTTGGCTTGGCTGTGTCTTTTTGCTTGTCACCCACCAGGAGGCAAACTCAAATTTGGGGTAACATCGCCAAGAGTTAGCACTCAATAGATAATTCCTAAATTATAGCCACAGTTGTAATTTTTGATTTCTGACCTCTGAGTCCTTAGGCGTCCCTTTCCTTCCTGGGACTCCTCCCTCTCTGTGCTTCGAGGTAGCCTTTCCTCTCAGATGGGATCTCTGTCTACCTCATGGTGTTGCAGTGGGTGGGTCGTTGCAGGAAATAACTTCCGTTCCCATGTCTTGAGTACAGTGACACCTCCTGCAGGGGTTTGGTCAGGAGAGGTTTGAAGGAGGAGCAGAGGATGAGCCCCCAGAACCCAGCTCTGTAGCTGAGTGCAGGCCTTCCTTCCTGGGGGCCATGTCAGACAAAATAGAAGTCTCCAGATGGAGGCTGAGGCAGGAGGCCAGCTGCTCTTGTTTTTCTACACAGGAAGTCCACCAAAACTCACCACAGAGACCCTCCCTGGCTCCTAAACTAAGACGGTAGGGACTTGGATTGGTGGGCTGTCTCTGCTGTACTTAAATTTCTTGAAATGTTAATAAATAATTGTCGTGGACTTCCCTGGTGGTCCAGTGGGTAAGACTGCATGCTCCCAATGTAGGGCGCTAGGGGCCTCCCAGGTGGCGCTAGTGGTAAAGAACCCCCCTGCCAATGAAGAAGATGTAAGAGATACAGGTTCAATCCCTGGGTCAGGAAGATCCCCTGGAGGAGAGCACAGCAACCCACTCCAGTATTCTTGCCTGGAGGATCCCATGGACAGAGGAACCTGGCAGGCTACAATCCATGGAGTCAGAGTCAGATACGACTGAACGACTACCACTTTCTAAATCATAGGTAAATATATAATAAATTATATATACACACACACACACACACATCCTGGCTCTCAGCCCCTGTCTTGTTCTGATCTCAGTACCTTGGGAGGCATCTTAAGGACATTCTCTTGGCTGGTCACAGGCAGAGGATGAGATAGTGAGATGGAAGGGTGGCCATCATTACCCAGCGTCACCCAGGGGGCTCCCAGGATTTCCTTGCAGATGTGCTCACAGCCTTTTTCCTGGCCTACCACAGCCACACCCTGTCCTGGGTGCCCTGATCACTGAGGACCCCAGCCAACCTCCACCCCAGATGGCTGACTCTCAGCCTAGGGGAGGCAGCAGCCTAGCGCTCCCTCGCTGGCCCAGTTCATACACCTAGCCTCCCAACCTGGTCTGGCCCAGCAGCGACCACCTGCGGCTGTCACTTTTTCCCTTGGGAGGGAAAAAAAAAGGGAAGGGAATTCCTTGGTGGTCCGGTGGTTGGGACTCAGCCCTTTCACTGGAGAGGGCATGGGTTTAACCCCTGGTTGGGGAACTAAGATCTCACAAGTCACATGGACAGAAAGGAAAGAAAAAAGAAAAGGAGGGGGGCTTCCCTGGTGGTCTAATGGGTAAGGACACCGCCTTGCAGTGCAAGGGCCGCTGGTTCCATCCCTGGCCTGAGAAGATCCCACGTGCAGCGGAGCGGCTGGACCGATGTGTCCAATTACCGAGCCGGGGCTCTGGGCACATGTGCCCAGAGGCGGTGCTCTGCGACAACAGAGGCCACCGTGATGGGAGGCCCGCACGGGCCAAAGAACAAAGATGGATGAAAATGGACAAATGAAAGACCAATAGAAGTGGCCCACCTGCTCCCCTCCCTCCCCACCCCACCCTCACCAAAATAAATAAATAAATCTTTAAAAAAAAAAGAAAAGGAGGGAGGGAGCCAAAGCTCAGAACTGTGTGGTGACAGAAACACTTGGCCCAGCCCAGCCAGGCTGCCCCTTCAATGACAACCTCCCCGCCCCCTGTCCTGCACCCCCTGGCCCCTGTCAGCTCCAAAGGTTGGAGTTTTCAGGTTTTGTTCAGGCTCTCGATCCTCTGCTGCACTAGAAGCTAGCTCTGTCTATAGATACAAGATCGGGTGCATTCAGGGTGGTATGGCCGTAGAGTAGCTCTGTCTGTAGAGATGGATGATCCTCGGCCTGGGGATGAGGAGATGGCAGAGAGGGGACAGGACATGAGAGGACACCAGGTCCCAGCACAGCAGGGCAACATCTATGAGTTTTCTATTGCTGTAGCAGATGAGTACAAACACGGCGGCTTAAACACTGATTTATTCAATCACAACTCTGTGGTGGGCTCAGATGGGTTCCTGCTTAGGGTCTCACCAGGCTGAAATCAAGGGTGTGGCTTCTCAGGACTCTGGCCCTTGTTCAAGTTACTGGCTGAATTTGGTTCCTTGCGGCTGTGGTGCTGAGGCGCTGCTTTCCCTGCTGGCTCTTAGCCAGGGGCCTCCCTCTGCTCCTTGCCATATGGCCCGCCATCTTCAATGGACAATCGTCTCCTTGGTGTTGGATCTTTCTCACGTTTGAATCTCTCTGACTTCTTCTGGAAAAGAGGGGCACATAGACCAGACCCAGTACCAACTCACTTGCCTGTCTTGCGGTGCCCTGGCTGGAGCTCAGGGGACTAAATATGAGCAGGAAGGGAACGGAGGGAGTGTGAGATCCCCAGACACATGGGAGGTTCCTAGAGGAGGGTCGACAGCTCAGGTTTGGTGAGCTCCGTGGAACACACAGGACAGACAGATGGAGGGATAGATGGATGGCCTCTTGGTTTTATCAGGCCTTTGAGCCTTCAGTCACAAGGGTGGGGGGAGGGGGATGCTGAGGTCCCCAGACAGAGCAGGCAGCCGAGGGACCCCAGAGTCTGACTTCCCATCTGTTACTGCATCAGAGGCCGAGGCAAGCCTGAATCCACGGGCTGTAAGTGGCCACATTGGTATACACCCCTGGACGGTTGGGCAGGGCACAGCCCTTGCCCCAGCTCACCACACCCACCAGGACCCAGCGCCCAGACTCCATGCAGGCCAGGGGTCCTCCAGAGTCACCCTGCAGGAGAAAGGAGAGCTTAGTTCCCAGCCCTCCAGGGACTCGGGTCCCGGGGTGCCATGCCCCAGGTGGTACCTCCATGTTGGGGTCCAGGACACCAAGCCTAGAGGTGGTACCTCCTGGGTTCTAAGGAGATAGAGTGCTGACCATGGGAGCATGGCCAGAGGTTCCAGGCAGCTTCTCCCACCTGGCAGGCATCCTTCTGGCCCCCAACGTAGCCGGCACACAGGCTCCCTGGCAGAACGATATGCTCGGCTCGAGGCACATTCGTGCCCAGGTGGTAGAGGCGGTCACAGGTGCGTGTGTCCAGCAGGGGCACCCTTACTCCCTGCAGAGGTCGCCACTCGGGGAGTGGCGCTGGAGAAGAAGAAGGACCTCTGAGAGCCAGCAGAGGGCGGGGTGGAAACCAGGTGTTGGTGGAGAAAGTCTCATCTGCCAACCCAGGACTCCCTGACTGCGAAGATGGTGGGTCCGTGGAGGTCACCCTGGGTTGGGGCCATGGGGGTTGGGATTCAGTGGTCAGAGTGAGGTGGGGAGAGATACCCTGGCCCTCCCTCAATGCCTGTTGCCCTGCTCTCTGCCTCACCTCCTGGGTGGAGGCTTCCCCAGCCAGTGACCCAGCAAGGTGTGCCAGGCGGTGGGCGGGCCCCAGGCTCGGGCAGGCAGACGGGCTGGACTCGGGGGCCCAGGGGTACCGGGCGGCGCAGTTGCAGCAGCGCCAGGTCCCCGCGGGCCCCGTCCTCTGAGTAGTCCGGGGGCCGCAGCACCCTCCGCACAGGCGCCGAGAGAGCACGGGGCGAGCTGGGACCCAGGTGCAGCGCCCCGAGGCGCACGCGGTACTCAACCGGCAGCGCCCTCCTGCGGGACAGGGGCGGGTCTGATGAAAGCAGCTCCTCCTCCACCCCTAGTGGCGCCCGTCCCCGCCGCCCTCTCAGAGCCCGGAGTGAGACCTGCAAGAAGCCCGGGCTCTGGATCCCGGTGGGTGTGGTGCGTTGGAACCAGGACTGTGCCCTGCCCAACGTCCCAGAGGTCGATTCAAGGCTTTCCCGGGGTCTTGCTCCACCCGCCCCGCCCTGCAAACTCCTAGGCGAGCCCTCAGAGTAGGGGAGTGCCCCCTGGTGGAGCTCTGGTGCCTGCTAACCTGGGGAAGCAGTGCGCCGCTGTCAACACCCACTGCGGGGCGATGAGCGAGGCCCCGCACACATGCGCCCCGCGGTGCTGGATGCTCGCCTGCCACGGCCACTCTCCAGTCCGAGCGTCCCGGCCCCCCACGATGCGACTTGACACCCGAGGCTGCCCGCAGGCTGTGAGAGGACAAGGGGACTTGGGGTGCGCACAGGAGTCGGGGCCGGAAGACATCAGGTTAAGGTCAGGGAAGGGTTGGCACAGGGGGTCTCTGAGGCTTCCTTACCCTCAGAGACCAAGGTCCTGGAAACTTCTGTAGGAGGAAGCAGAGAGGGGACAGGATTACCAGTCTGGTGTCAGATAACGGAGTGGGGGAGGGAGGTCACAGATTAGGAAAGAAGGTAGACTGTCTATGTCACACTGATCTGGCCAGCCAGATTTTTGTGCAAGCAGCTATAAAAAGTGTAAGGTGGGGGCTTACACCCATTTCTCAGATGAGCACAAATGAGATTCAGAGAGCCCAAGTCAGTGACAGAGATAACCTGAACCCTTGCAGCCAAGAGTAGGTAGTTGCCCGAACTTCCCTGGTGGTTCCGTGGTTAAGAATCTCCCTCCCCACACAGAGGATCCAGGTTCCATCCTTGGTCCAGGAGGATCCCACAAGCCCGAGCACCCACTGCAGTGAGAGAGTAGCCCCTGCTTGATGCAACTAGAGAAAGCTTGCAGGCAGCGCAGAACACTCAGCAGAGTCAAAAAGAAGAGTCAGATGCCTTAGAGTGGTCCAGAGGAAGCAGGAAGGCTGGGCAGATGTGAGCCAAATTCCTATGGTGAGAACCCCAGCCCCCGCCTCGGCTCACCCAGCAGCAGGAGGAGCAGGACCTGGAAGGAAGAAGCCCCCTGCATTCTGTCTTCAGGGCTGGGCCCGGAAAGGGTGGCACCGCCCGGACTTGCCCCCTGCTTGGAGCCTGCAGAGAGAAGAGGAGGGTCTAGCCCCTTCCCATCCTGAACTCCTTTTGTTTTCCTTCAGATCCTGGTTGGTTCCTGAGCTAGTCTGGTGGCTCAGGCCTCAGGGACCAGCCCTGTCCCCCAACTGCTGGTACATTTGGGCACCTTAGGTCTCCACGAACACCCTGGAGCCCAGACCCTCCCCCATCTTGTATTTCCTGAACAGGTGCTCCTGCCGCCCCATCCCACCCTGCCAGATCCGGGACCCTCTTCTCACCCTTGCAGCTGGTGTCCTCCCAGCTAGCTGGGCTAGGGGAGGATCTGGGGGCTTAAAGACCTAGGAGGTGGGTGGAGGCCTGGCCAGGAGGTAATTAAGGAGGTCAGGGCGGGCCTGCGGCTTCATCAGTCTAGCCGTGAACAAAGATGCTTTGAACTGCGCTCTTGCAGTGGCAGGAAAGGGACACCTGGGTTTCTCAAAGGAAGCCTGGCTTGGGCCAAGGTGCACAGAACTGGGTGTGTGAGCCTGGCAAGGGCAAGGTGGGGGTGGGTAGACGGGGAGGTGGCGGAGGGTGTCGTTGGGGTAAGGCCAGGAAGCTCCAGAGGATCCTTGGCAGCTCATCTCATGACCAGATCCTGGATCCTTGTGGTGCTCAGTCACTGGGACTTCTGAACATTATGGTTCTGTCCAGGAATCTGGGCCAGGACAGCCCCACTCAGAGCCCCTGTTCCAGGCCCCAGGCTCTGGGCTCCAGTCTCTGGGTCCCAGCCTTGAATAGTTGCTCTGTGGGGTGGATTGTAGAATGAACACCTTGTTTAAAGCTGAAAACTCTCCCTACATAACCAGAGGCAGGAGCAGTCTTGAGCTTGGGAACAGTTTCCTCCTCAGTTTTGAAGTGTTCAGAACAGGCTGCCTGTCTCAAGTGGGACTGGGAGATGCTGGAGACAGGGCTCAATGGGTGGCTGGGCTGGACTGCGCCCACCTCCCCGCAGGCTCCAGAGACGCTTTTTTTTGTGGGGGGGACAGGTTGGGGAGGGAGAGGGGCAGGCGGGCCACTTGTATCGGTTTTTCATTTATTTATTTCCATCCGTCTTTGTTCTTTGGCCTGTGTGGGCCTCCCATCGCAGTGGCCTCTGTTGTCGCAGAGCACCGGCTCTGGGCGCATGTGCTCCAGAGCTCCGCTCAGTAATTGGACACATCGGTCCAGCCGCTCCGCGGCACGTGGGATCTTGGGGCCGCTGACTGCAAGGCTGGTGGCTCAGGCCTCAGGGACCAGCCCTGTCCCCCAACTGCTGGTACATTTGGGCACCTTAGGTCTCCACGAACACCCTGGAGCCCAGACCCTCCCCCATCTTGTATTTCCTGAACAGGTGCTCCTGCCGCCCCATCCCACCCTGCCAGATCCGGGACCCTCTTCTCACCCTTGCAGCTGGTGTCCTCCCAGCTAGCTGGGCTAGGGGAGGATCTGGGGGCTTAAAGACCTAGGAGGTGGGTGGAGGCCTGGCCAGGAGGTAATTAAGGAGGTCAGGGCGGGCCTGCGGCTTCATCAGTCTAGCCGTGAACAAAGATGCTTTGAACTGCGCTCTTGCAGTGGCAGGAAAGGGACACCTGGGTTTCTCAAAGGAAGCCTGGCTTGGGCCAAGGTGCACAGAACTGGGTGTGTGAGCCTGGCAAGGGCAAGGTGGGGGTGGGTAGACGGGGAGGTGGCGGAGGGTGTCGTTGGGGTAAGGCCAGGAAGCTCCAGAGGATCCTTGGCAGCTCATCTCATGACCAGATCCTGGATCCTTGTGGTGCTCAGTCACTGGGACTTCTGAACATTATGGTTCTGTCCAGGAATCTGGGCCAGGACAGCCCCACTCAGAGCCCCTGTTCCAGGCCCCAGGCTCTGGGCTCCAGTCTCTGGGTCCCAGCCTTGAATAGTTGCTCTGTGGGGTGGATTGTAGAATGAACACCTTGTTTAAAGCTGAAAACTCTCCCTACATAACCAGAGGCAGGAGCAGTCTTGAGCTTGGGAACAGTTTCCTCCTCAGTTTTGAAGTGTTCAGAACAGGCTGCCTGTCTCAAGTGGGACTGGGAGATGCTGGAGACAGGGCTCAATGGGTGGCTGGGCTGGACTGCGCCCACCTCCCCGCAGGCTCCAGAGACGCTTTTTTTTGTGGGGGGGACAGGTTGGGGAGGGAGAGGGGCAGGCGGGCCACTTGTATCGGTTTTTCATTTATCTGTTTTTCATCCATCTTTTGTTCTTTGACCCGTGTGGGCCTCCCATCGCAGTGGTCTCTGCTGTCGCAGAGCACCGGCTCTGGGCGCATGCGCTCCAGAGCTCCGCTCAGTAATTGGACACATCGGTCCAGCCGCTCCGCGGCACGTGGGATCTTTCCAGGCCAGGGATGGAACCGGCGCCCCTTGCACTGCAAGGCGGTGTCCTTACCCACTGGACCACCAAGCAAGCCCCTCCGGAGACTCTACCAAGCCAGTCCCCACCTCCAGCAGCCGTTCACTTGGCTCCTCCTCTTGGGGGCCTTCCTGCTCAGCACGCTCCCTCCTCGGCCACGTCCCAGAGGGAGGTGATATGTGACAGAGGAGGTCTGATTCACATCTGTTTGCCTCCCCTCCGTGAGCATGGTTGGGGTCCCTGTCTCTGTCTTAGCTCAGACTGCCAGGACAAAATGCCATAGAGCGTAGATTTAAAACTCCATTCTGGAGGTTGGAAGCCCAAGAGTGAGGAACTAGCCAGACGGAAGCCTCTTCTCTTGGCTTGTAGTGGTTGCCATCTCACTGAATGACCAAATAGTCTCCTCTTTGTGTCTGCTGGGCATGAAGGGGGTGTGTGTGCGGGGTGCTGTTGTTTCTTTTTTTAAGTTTTTTGGCTGTGCCATGGGGCATGCAAGATCTTAGTTTCCCAGCCAGGGACTGAACTCACACCCCTGCAATGGAGGCATGGAATCCTAACCACTGAACTGCCAAGGAAGTTCCCTGGTGTCTTTATATATATATATATATAAGTACACTAATAAGTCCACCCTTTGACTTCCATTTAATTACTTCCTGAGTTACTGGGGTTTAAAGCTTCAACATATAAATTTTGGAAAGGAAACAGACATTTGGCTTCCCAGATGGCTCAGTGGTAAAGAACCCGCCTGCAATGCAGGAGGGACAGGTTTGATCCCTGGGTCAGTGAGGTCCCCTGGAGAAGGGCATGACAGCCCATTCTAGTGTTCTTTCCTGGAATATCCCATGGACAAAGGAACCCGATGGGTACAGTTCATGGGGTCACAAAGAGTTGGACATGACTTAGTGACTGAGCACAGGCACGGACAGTCAGTCAGTCCCTAGTAGCGAGGGCAGGGCCAGCAGGGAGTGGACCCTGAGTGTTCGAAAGTGAGTGGAAGGGGCCGGCAGGGTGCTGGAAGGAGGGGGAGGGTGAAGGATACCAAGAGGACCGAGTGGCAAATCAGCCCCGGTCCCTCCACGCAACATGAGGGAGGGTGGCCTCAGGCCTGACCTCTGCTGTCCACTACATCAAGCCCACGGTCAGGATTTCAGAGTTGGTTTGTGGAATGCTCTCTCCCACCTCCAGCAGCCGTTCACTTGGCTCCTCCTCTTGGGGCCTTCCTGCTCAGCACGCTCCCTCCTCGGCCACGTCCCAGAGGGAGGTGATATGTGACAGAGGAGGTCTGATTCACATCTGTTTGCCTCCCCTCCGTGAGCATGGTTGGGGTCCCTGTCTCTGTCTTAGCTCAGACTGCCAGGACAAAATGCCATAGAGCGTAGATTTAAAACTCCATTCTGGAGGTTGGAAGCCCAAGAGTGAGGAACTAGCCAGACGGAAGCCTCTTCTCTTGGCTTGTAGTGGTTGCCATCTCACTGAATGACCAAATAGTCTCCTCTTTGTGTCTGCTGGGCATGAAGGGGGTGTGTGTGCGGGGTGCTGTTGTTTCTTTTTTTAAGTTTTTTGGCTGTGCCATGGGGCATGCAAGATCTTAGTTTCCCAGCCAGGGACTGAACTCACACCCCTGCAATGGAGGCATGGAATCCTAACCACTGAACTGCCAAGGAAGTTCCCTGGTGTCTTTATATATATATATATATAAGTACACTAATAAGTCCACCCTTTGACTTCCATTTAATTACTTCCTGAGTTACTGGGGTTTAAAGCTTCAACATATAAATTTTGGAAAGGAAACAGACATTTGGCTTCCCAGATGGCTCAGTGGTAAAGAACCCGCCTGCAATGCAGGAGGGACAGGTTTGATCCCTGGGTCAGTGAGGTCCCCTGGAGAAGGGCATGACAGCCCATTCTAGTGTTCTTTCCTGGAATATCCCATGGACAAAGGAACCCGATGGGTACAGTTCATGGGGTCACAAAGAGTTGGACATGACTTAGTGACTGAGCACAGGCACGGACAGTCAGTCAGTCCCTAGTAGCGAGGGCAGGGCCAGCAGGGAGTGGACCCTGAGTGTTCGAAAGTGAGTGGAAGGGGCCGGCAGGGTGCTGGAAGGAGGGGGAGGGTGAAGGATACCAAGAGGACCGAGTGGCAAATCAGCCCCGGTCCCTCCACGCAACATGAGGGAGGGTGGCCTCAGGCCTGACCTCTGCTGTCCACACTCTAGGTCCAGGCTCAAGCCCACGGTCAGGATTTCAGAGTTGGTTTGTGGAATGCTCTCTCTCCCACCCAGAGACCTCGGGAGAGTTTCCTCTGCTGGAAACCCGCTCCCCAGGTGGTTGTGGAGATTAACTGGGTTAGACCACGGGGAACCTGGAATCGCGCCTGGCTGGTGTAAACGCTCTAGAAGGGCCACAAGAATAAAAGCAGCACCTTCCCCAGGTGCCTGACCTTTGGTTGCCCCAGATTTAGCTGCCACTTGAGGGCTTGGCAGGAGTGGAGCCAGGTAGTCAGAGTTGGGGCAGCTGGAGAGGCTGGTGGGAGGGAGAGTGACCTGGGACCCTGGGAACACACAGCCATCCCCGGGGACTTGGGTCAGACTTTGAGAGGGGGTTCACTGGAAAGCTGGGTGCCCCGTCCAGCAGGGGAGCTGGGGGTCTGCCTGTTTCAATTTGGGAAGGCTGGAGGACACTTGGGGGCAGGGACCTGGGAGAAATTCCCACGGAAACCTGGCTTATGGTGGGAGGATCTGGAACTGGTTGACTAATGGACAATCAGACCTGGGGGAGAAGGGAAGGAATCTCTTCCCAGGGGCTCACCCCACTCTAGCCCCTGTCTCAGATAGAGAAACTGAGGCTCAGGCCCCTGCTGGCCCACATGACCTTTGGTCTCACCCCTGAGTCACCTGGAGTGTCAACTACTTGTCCACCTTACCACCCCCCTCCTTGGGGCCACAGCTGAGTCACCCCACCTTTCTCCATGACCCAGCGAGGGACAGGTTTGATCCCTGGGTCAGTGAGGTCCCCTGGAGAAGGGCATGACAGCCCATTCTAGTGTTCTTTCCTGGAATATCCCATGGACAAAGGAACCCGATGGGTACAGTTCATGGGGTCACAAAGAGTTGGACATGACTTAGTGACTGAGCACAGGCACGGACAGTCAGTCAGTCCCTAGTAGCGAGGGCAGGGCCAGCAGGGAGTGGACCCTGAGTGTTCGAAAGTGAGTGGAAGGGGCCGGCAGGGTGCTGGAAGGAGGGGGAGGGTGAAGGATACCAAGAGGACCGAGTGGCAAATCAGCCCCGGTCCCTCCACGCAACATGAGGGAGGGTGGCCTCAGGCCTGACCTCTGCTGTCCACACTCTAGGTCCAGGCTCAAGCCCACGGTCAGGATTTCAGAGTTGGTTTGTGGAATGCTCTCTCTCCCACCCAGAGACCTCGGGAGAGTTTCCTCTGCTGGAAACCCGCTCCCCAGGTGGTTGTGGAGATTAACTGGGTTAGACCACGGGGAACCTGGAATCGCGCCTGGCTGGTGTAAACGCTCTAGAAGGGCCACAAGAATAAAAGCAGCACCTTCCCCAGGTGCCTGACCTTTGGTTGCCCCAGATTTAGCTGCCACTTGAGGGCTTGGCAGGAGTGGAGCCAGGTAGTCAGAGTTGGGGCAGCTGGAGAGGCTGGTGGGAGGGAGAGTGACCTGGGACCCTGGGAACACACAGCCATCCCCGGGGACTTGGGTCAGACTTTGAGAGGGGGTTCACTGGAAAGCTGGGTGCCCCGTCCAGCAGGGGAGCTGGGGGTCTGCCTGTTTCAATTTGGGAAGGCTGGAGGACACTTGGGGGCAGGGACCTGGGAGAAATTCCCACGGAAACCTGGCTTATGGTGGGAGGATCTGGAACTGGTTGACTAATGGACAATCAGACCTGGGGGAGAAGGGAAGGAATCTCTTCCCAGGGGCTCACCCCACTCTAGCCCCTGTCTCAGATAGAGAAACTGAGGCTCAGGCCCCTGCTGGCCCACATGACCTTTGGTCTCACCCCTGAGTCACCTGGAGTGTCAACTACTTGTCCACCTTACCACCCCCCTCCTTGGGGCCACAGCTGAGTCACCCCACCTTTCTCTGGTGCTGGACCTGCCCCCCTCTCCCAGGTGAAGGCAGATGACCTGAACAGAGGCCAGCATCCCACCATGTCCCCCAGGTCACAGTGACGGGTCAAGAGGTGACACGTGATCCCAGACCAGTCAGTCAGAATCCTTCTCTGGGATTTTTACCCTGGAGGAGGGACAGAGGATCCTTGGGGCCCAGAAAGGGAGCAGCCATGGCTGCGGCCACAGGCAAGGACTCTCGGCTGCCCTGTGGAGGTGGAGTTCCTCATTCCAGCCATCCTCTCGCTTGGTGGGTGGCCCTGAATCATGGTAAGGCAGTTTTCTTTCACTCACGCCGGTTCTAGGAGATTCTGCTGCTTACAACCAAAGCCTAAGTGTCAAGGATGAAAACAAAATAACACTCAACAGAGGTGGAGGGGAGGTGCGCCGAGCTGGCCGCCCTGCCAGTGTGCTGCCCTCCCAGGCTGCCGCCTGCCACGCAGGACTCATCTCTGACAAGTGCCCAGGCCTGCCCTTGGCCAGACCCCAGGGTGCCCTGCAGACTTGACAGCAGAGGAGGCGGGAGGGGGTTGGCCTTCCCAGGACCCAGGTGTGCGCCCACTGATGTCCCAGCACGTCCTGGGCCCTCTGGGTGGGCTGCAGCCTGAGCCCAGGCTGACCAACGACCAGGGTCATGCAAAGAGAAACAAAGGTGTGGAGGTAGGCCAGGCCGCAGGGAGGGGCGTGCTGGGGCACTTGGCTGGGGTCAGTGGCCTGAACAGGACAGGGCCAAGGTGGGGATTGGGGCAGGGACCTGGGAGAAATTCCACGGAAACCTGGCTTATGGTGGGAGGATCTGGAACTGGTTGACTAATGGACAATCAGACCTGGGGGAGAAGGGAAGGAATCTCTTCCCAGGGGCTCACCCACTCTAGCCCCTGTCTCAGATAGAGAAACTGAGGCTCAGGCCCCTGCTGGCCCACATGACCTTTGGTCTCACCCCTGAGTCACCTGGAGTGTCAACTACTTGTCCACCTTACCACCCCCCTCCTTGGGGCCACAGCTGAGTCACCCCACCTTTCTCTGGTGCTGGACCTGCCCCCCTCTCCCAGGTGAAGGCAGATGACCTGAACAGAGGCCAGCATCCCACCATGTCCCCCAGGTCACAGTGACGGGTCAAGAGGTGACACGTGATCCCAGACCAGTCAGTCAGAATCCTTCTCTGGGATTTTTACCCTGGAGGAGGGACAGAGGATCCTTGGGGCCCAAAAAGGGGAGCAGCCATGGCTGCGGCCACAGGCAAGGACTCTCGGCTGCCCTGTGGAGGTGGAGTTCCTCATTCCAGCCATCCTCTCGCTTGGTGGGTGGCCCTGAATCATGGTAAGGCAGTTTTCTTTCACTCACGCCGGTTCTAGGAGATTCTGCTGCTTACAACCAAAGCCTAAGTGTCAAGGATGAAAACAAAATAACACTCAACAGAGGTGGAGGGGAGGTGCGCCGAGCTGGCCGCCCTGCCAGTGTGCTGCCCTCCCAGGCTGCCGCCTGCCACGCAGGACTCATCTCTGACAAGTGCCCAGGCCTGCCCTTGGCCAGACCCCAGGGTGCCCTGCAGACTTGACAGCAGAGGAGGCGGGAGGGGGTTGGCCTTCCCAGGACCCAGGTGTGCGCCCACTGATGTCCCAGCACGTCCTGGGCCCTCTGGGTGGGCTGCAGCCTGAGCCCAGGCTGACCAACGACCAGGGTCATGCAAAGAGAAACAAAGGTGTGGAGGTAGGCCAGGCCGCAGGGAGGGGCGTGCTGGGGCACTTGGCTGGGGTCAGTGGCCCTGAACAGGACACCGTGGTGCCCTGTGCCTGGGCAGGCTTGAGGTACTTCTGTGGATGAGTCTGTCACGCAGGCCCTGGCCACTCTGGCCTGCCAGAGGCCACTCTGTTGCTGGAGGAGGGGCAGTGAGAGCCCTTCTGGGTGGCCTTGGGGAAGTGCCACAGCGCTGCGGGGGCCAAGCGCTCACAAGCCGTAAATCATGTCACCCTTCCGGAACACACGGGCCACCAGGCAGGGAGTGTTCTCCGTGGGGTCAGCTCAGAGGACTGTTGGGGGAGGTGAGCGGCCGCACCTTCAGGCTTTGACTGCTGGGGAGGACAGATGCGGGGGAGTGGACATCTCAATGTGGGTGAGTCCCACCTGGGAGACATGGGAGACGCCAACCACCACGCACCTGCCGGCCCCTCGAGTCACGCCACGCGGGCAGAGGTGGATGCAGGCCACTGTGAGCCAGGTGACACGAACGGTTCTGTCCCCTTGGGGGCTCTTAGTTTCATTTTTAAAAAAGTTATTGATTTTTGGCTCACTGTACAGACTTTTCTCTAATTGTGGTGAGTGGGGGCTACTCTCTAGTTGCAGTGCGAGAGCTTCTTATTTATTGACTTTTTTTTTCACTTTTCAATTGACAGATAATAACTTTACAGAGTTGTGTTGTTTCCTACCAAACATCAACATGAATCAGCCGCAGGTACACATCCGTCCCCTCCTCCTGAACTTCCCTCCTGTCTCTCTCCCCATCTCACGAGTGCTTCTGACAGCAGTGTGCTGCCCTCCCAGGCTGCCGCCTGCCACGCAGGACTCATCTCTGACAAGTGCCCAGGCCTGCCCTTGGCCAGACCCCAGGGTGCCCTGCAGACTTGACAGCAGAGGAGGCGGGAGGGGGTTGGCCTTCCCAGGACCCAGGTGTGCGCCCACTGATGTCCCAGCACGTCCTGGGCCCTCTGGGTGGGCTGCAGCCTGAGCCCAGGCTGACCAACGACCAGGGTCATGCAAAGAGAAACAAAGGTGTGGAGGTAGGCCAGGCCGCAGGGAGGGGCGTGCTGGGGCACTTGGCTGGGGTCAGTGGCCCTGAACAGGACACCGTGGTGCCCTGTGCCTGGGCAGGCTTGAGGTACTTCTGTGGATGAGTCTGTCACGCAGGCCCTGGCCACTCTGGCCTGCCAGAGGCCACTCTGTTGCTGGAGGAGGGGCAGTGAGAGCCCTTCTGGGTGGCCTTGGGGAAGTGCCACAGCGCTGCGGGGGCCAAGCGCTCACAAGCCGTAAATCATGTCACCCTTCCGGAACACACGGGCCACCAGGCAGGGAGTGTTCTCCGTGGGGTCAGCTCAGAGGACTGTTGGGGGAGGTGAGCGGCCGCACCTTCAGGCTTTGACTGCTGGGGAGGACAGATGCGGGGGAGTGGACATCTCAATGTGGGTGAGTCCCACCTGGGAGACATGGGAGACGCCAACCACCACGCACCTGCCGGCCCCTCGAGTCACGCCACGCGGGCAGAGGTGGATGCAGGCCACTGTGAGCCAGGTGACACGAACGGTTCTGTCCCCTTGGGGGCTCTTAGTTTCATTTTTAAAAAAGTTATTGATTTTTGGCTCACTGTACAGACTTTTCTCTAATTGTGGTGAGTGGGGGCTACTCTCTAGTTGCAGTGCGAGAGCTTCTTATTTATTGACTTTTTTTTTCACTTTTCAATTGACAGATAATAACTTTACAGAGTTGTGTTGTTTCCTACCAAACATCAACATGAATCAGCCGCAGGTACACATCCGTCCCCTCCCTCCTGAACTTCCCTCCTGTCTCTCTCCCCATCTCACGAGTGCTTCTGACAGCAGTGGCCTCTCTCGTAAAGCATGGGCTGCAGAGCTGTGGCGCACAGGCTCAGTTGCTCCGCAGCATGTGGGCTCTTCCAGGATCAGAAACCAAAACTGTGTCTCCTGCACTGGCAGGCAGATTCTTTATCACGGAGCGACCAGGGAAGCCCCTCCTCATTTAAAAAAATTGTTTCATTAAAAATTTTCATTTGGGGCTTCCTGGTGATCCAGTGGGTAAAGAGTCTGCCTTGCAGTGCAGGGAGCACCAGTTCGATCCCTGGCCCAGGAAGATTCCGTGTGCTGTGGAGTAGCTGGGCTGGTGTGTCCAATTGCGAGTCTGTGCTCTGGAGCGCATGCGCCCAGAGCCAATGCTCTGCAACAGGAGAGGCCACTGCAATGGGAGACCCACGCAGGCCAAAGAATAAAGATGGATGAAGATAAACAAACAAACAAACAAAAAACAATAAAAGAGGCCAAAAATTTTTTTAAAAACTGTAAAAAAATAATTTCATTTGTGTGACTGAGTCAGGTCTTTGTGGCAGCCCGTGGACTCAGTAGCTGGGGAAGGTCCAGCCTCAGGGGCTGCCGAGCGGCATGAGGCCCAAGCATGGTGTCAGGGTCGGTGTGGCTGTCCTGTGGGCAGAGGGGAAGAGGGCACTGCTCTCAGACTCCTCCACCTGCCTCTCCACAGTGACCAGAGAGGTCAGCTCTAGCCTGAACAGAGTGTCTCACACCTGCTATGCTCACAGCACCTGTGGGTCTCGTGAAAATGCAGATCTGCCTACGTGGTTTCAGGGGCCCCAGCTGGCCCCACTGACCCGTCCCTTGGCCATGCTGACTCTGGGTTCTGGGACCCCAGCGAGAGGGGACAGACACACTCAATGCTGCCCCTCCACCTGGGTCACCTTGTGGAGCTTGGAGTGCCCCTAGACAGCCCTGCACCGCAGGGAGTCAAGAGAGAGAAGCGGCCACACCTGGTCCCTGTCCCCAACGTGAGGCTGAGGTGTGTGTGAGTTTTCAGGGCTGGGCCAGCCATACTGCGCCTCAAAGGTCACCTCCTCCTTAGGCCAAATGTCATTGGCTCTCACCCCTCCAGCTTCCGTTTCCCGCTCTTCATGGGGGCTTCTTGGCATCGCCTCCCAAATGAGCTACCCACACTCTCGTCCTGGTCCCAGGTTGGTCTTAGGGGACTGCATCTGTGTGGCAGGGACACGGCATGAGCGCCGGGGAATTTGGGGGCATTTCCTCCATAGCTACCCCCGGCCCTCCTAGCTCCCAGGGACCCTGGTGCTGCTAACATCCTCTCCCAAGTGATCTGTCTGATGGATCCAACCTGAGAGGGTTCTGTTGGCAACCAAAGCCCGTCTAGCACAGACGCGTGGACAATGACGTAGGAGTTAAGGAGTGACCTTAGGGTGGACGGACACGGGTGACCATGAGTAAGCCACCCAGGGCCACAGAATGTGCTGCAAGATGTCCACGTAAACAAACACACTTTATTAGCACAGGGGACCGAAGGGGACTGGGCCTGGTCCAGCAGGCAGTCCTGCGGCCGGGGTGCCCCAGCCCCTGGTGAATGTGCCTGGAACCACCGTAACTACAGCCTCCTCATGGACTCCGGTGTGCCTAGGCCATCTGCAGGCTCAGGGAGCCCAGAGCAGAGCGAGGGGCAGCAGCAACTGAGAGGGGTCTGGCCCGGGTGTGCCGTGGGCCGTCAGGATCCGGATCCAGCTAAAGTAACTGCTGACATTGGTGTAGACGCCGGGCCGGTTGCGCCTACCACAGCCCACTCCCCAGCTCACGATTCCAATCTGAATCCACAGCCCATTCTTCTTGCAGACCAAGGGTCCGCCTGAGTCACCTGGGAAAATGCAGATCTGCCTACGTGGTTTCAGGGGCCCCAGCTGGCCCCACTGACCCGTCCCTTGGCCATGCTGACTCTGGGTTCTGGGACCCCAGCGAGAGGGGACAGACACACTCAATGCTGCCCCTCCACCTGGGTCACCTTGTGGAGCTTGGAGTGCCCCTAGACAGCCCTGCACCGCAGGGAGTCAAGAGAGAGAAGCGGCCACACCTGGTCCCTGTCCCCAACGTGAGGCTGAGGTGTGTGTGAGTTTTCAGGGCTGGGCCAGCCATACTGCGCCTCAAAGGTCACCTCCTCCTTAGGCCAAATGTCATTGGCTCTCACCCCTCCAGCTTCCGTTTCCCGCTCTTCATGGGGGCTTCTTGGCATCGCCTCCCAAATGAGCTACCCACACTCTCGTCCTGGTCCCAGGTTGGTCTTAGGGGACTGCATCTGTGTGGCAGGGACACGGCATGAGCGCCGGGGAATTTGGGGGCATTTCCTCCATAGCTACCCCCGGCCCTCCTAGCTCCCAGGGACCCTGGTGCTGCTAACATCCTCTCCCAAGTGATCTGTCTGATGGATCCAACCTGAGAGGGTTCTGTTGGCAACCAAAGCCCGTCTAGCACAGACGCGTGGACAATGACGTAGGAGTTAAGGAGTGACCTTAGGGTGGACGGACACGGGTGACCATGAGTAAGCCACCCAGGGCCACAGAATGTGCTGCAAGATGTCCACGTAAACAAACACACTTTATTAGCACAGGGGACCGAAGGGGACTGGGCCTGGTCCAGCAGGCAGTCCTGCGGCCGGGGTGCCCCAGCCCCTGGTGAATGTGCCTGGAACCACCGTAACTACAGCCTCCTCATGGACTCCGGTGTGCCTAGGCCATCTGCAGGCTCAGGGAGCCCAGAGCAGAGCGAGGGGCAGCAGCAACTGAGAGGGGTCTGGCCCGGGTGTGCCGTGGGCCGTCAGGATCCGGATCCAGCTAAAGTAACTGCTGACATTGGTGTAGACGCCGGGCCGGTTGCGCCTACCACAGCCCACTCCCCAGCTCACGATTCCAATCTGAATCCACAGCCCATTCTTCTTGCAGACCAAGGGTCCGCCTGAGTCACCCTGGGAAGCAGTGTGGGTGAGCAAGGCCAGGGGCGGGGTAGGAGGGGCCAGGAGGTGGAGAGGCTCAGGGAGCAGGAGGGGTTGTGGAGCTGGGCAGCCTGGGCACAAATCCCATGCCTCCTCTTGGAAGCCAACAAGTCCTCAGTTTCTGCATCTGCAAAGTGGGGGCAAGGGTCTATCCTCTGGATTTCACAGAAGGATCCAAAGAGGTACAACGAATGTGAAATGGGAAGCTTGCATTACAGGCTGGATAAACGAGGTCCTACAGTGATTTTCTCACAAGTTGACTCGGAGGGTGGATTGGTGGGGGTGAAGGGGGCTGTCCTCAGAGCCAAGATTGGGAGGGGCGGTACCCGCTTTTCAGAGTGCGCCTCGCGGCGGGAGAGGTGCTCACTTTGCAGCTGTCAGAGTTGCCATTCTCAGAGCCAGCACAGATCATATAGTTGGGATTGATGATACTGCGGTAGTCCGGCTGCCGGAACAGGAAGGAGCACCTCGACCTGCTGATGATGGACACCTGCACTTCCTGGAGGTGGAAGGGAGGCGGCAGATCTGTCAGGGGTGAGGGTGGGAGAGAGAGAGAGCGCCACCTTAGCCTCTCCTCTGCTGCCCGAGGAAAGAGTATGAAATGGGGTGACTTCCTGTGACTCCCAGCAGGACTCAGGACAGTACCCTCGACATCTCAGCTCTAGCCCAACACCCGACACACGCTGAGTGATGAACATAGCACAGGAGGATGGACAGGCCATCACTGCCCCTTCCTCTCTGTGACAAGCAGATGACAGGCCCTGCCTGAGCCAGCGGAGAGAGGCCTCGGCTGAAGCACACATGGGGAGGGACTGAGGCAGCTGAGCTTGCAGGATCCAGGCCAAAGATTTCCCAGATTTGATGAAAGATATGGCTCGGTGGTAAAGAATCCATCTGCCAATGCAGGAGACACAGGAGACAAGGGTTTGATCCCTGGCTTGGCAAGATTTCCCCTGGAGGAGGAAATGGCAACCCACTCCGGTATTCTCGCCTGGGAAATCCCATGGTCAGAAGAGCCTGGTGGGCTACAGTTCGTGGGTTCATATCTGACTGAGTACGCACACACACATGAATCTGTACATAGAACAGAATCTTTGTATGCTCTTGAACTTAAGTTGGTATTAATTCAAAATAGACTATTATAAGTTTAAGGTATTAACTATAATCTTCAGGGCAACTGCTGAGAAAATAACTAAAACATATACAGAATAGGAAATGAGAAGAAAATCAATACACTAGCGAAAATCAATTAAATATAAAAAAGAGGAAAGAAGAAATAAGAAAGATACGAGGCATAGGTATGAAAATCAAAGTGTTAGTTGCTCAGTTGTGTCTGACTCTTTGTGACCCCATGGGCTGTAGCTCGCCAGGCTTCTCTGTCCACGGGATTCTCCAGGCAGGAATACTGGAGTGGGTTGCCATGTCCTCCTCCAAGGGAATCTTCTGACCCAGGGATCGAAATGCCTATGTTAATAAAGGAGAAACATCTCAAATTAATAATCTAACTGAAGGAACTAGAAGAAGAAGGTTAAATTAAACCCAAAGGCAGAAGAAAGAAAATGAGAAGAATGGGGGGAAAAAAAACCTAGGGAAGAGAAAAACAATAGCAAAAATCAGCAAAACCAAAAGTTGATTTTTTTGAAAGACCAACAGAATTGACCATGGAAGTGGGGATATTGCAACTAAAGAAAACCCCCGAGCAGCAACGACGACTCAGTGCAACCAAAAATAAATGAATAGATTTTTTTTAAAAAAAGCCACTATCGGGCTTCCCTGGTGGTCCAGTGGGTAAGGACGCCGCCTTGCAGTGCAACGGGTGCCGGTTCGATCCCTGTGACAAGCAGATGACAGGCCCTGCCTGAGCCAGCGGAGAGAGGCCTCGGCTGAAGCACACATGGGGAGGGACTGAGGCAGCTGAGCTTGCAGGATCCAGGCCAAAGATTTCCCAGATTTGATGAAAGATATGGCTCGGTGGTAAAGAATCCATCTGCCAATGCAGGAGACACAGGAGACAAGGGTTTGATCCCTGGCTTGGCAAGATTTCCCCTGGAGGAGGAAATGGCAACCCACTCCGGTATTCTCGCCTGGGAAATCCCATGGTCAGAAGAGCCTGGTGGGCTACAGTTCGTGGGTTCATATCTGACTGAGTACGCACACACACATGAATCTGTACATAGAACAGAATCTTTGTATGCTCTTGAACTTAAGTTGGTATTAATTCAAAATAGACTATTATAAGTTTAAGGTATTAACTATAATCTTCAGGGCAACTGCTGAGAAAATAACTAAAACATATACAGAATAGGAAATGAGAAGAAAATCAATACACTAGCGAAAATCAATTAAATATAAAAAAGAGGAAAGAAGAAATAAGAAAGATACGAGGCATAGGTATGAAAATCAAAGTGTTAGTTGCTCAGTTGTGTCTGACTCTTTGTGACCCCATGGGCTGTAGCTCGCCAGGCTTCTCTGTCCACGGGATTCTCCAGGCAGGAATACTGGAGTGGGTTGCCATGTCCTCCTCCAAGGGAATCTTCTGACCCAGGGATCGAAATGCCTATGTTAATAAAGGAGAAACATCTCAAATTAATAATCTAACTGAAGGAACTAGAAGAAGAAGGTTAAATTAAACCCAAAGGCAGAAGAAAGAAAATGAGAAGAATGGGGGGAAAAAAAACCTAGGGAAGAGAAAAACAATAGCAAAAATCAGCAAAACCAAAAGTTGATTTTTTTGAAAGACCAACAGAATTGACCATGGAAGTGGGGATATTGCAACTAAAGAAAACCCCCGAGCAGCAACGACGACTCAGTGCAACCAAAAATAAATGAATAGATTTTTTTTAAAAAAAGCCACTATCGGGCTTCCCTGGTGGTCCAGTGGGTAAGGACGCCGCCTTGCAGTGCAACGGGTGCCGGTTCGATCCCTGGCCTGGAAAGATCCCACGTGCTGTGGAGTGGCTGGACCAATGTGTCCAATTACTGAGCCGGAGCTCTTGGAGTGTGTGCACCCAGAGCTGGTGCTCTGCGATGACAGAGGCCACCGCAATGGGAGGCCCACACGGGTCAAAGAACAAAAAGATGGATGAAAATAGATAAATGAAAGACTAATAGTAGTGGCCTGCCCACTCCCCTACCTCCCCAACCCGACCCCCCGAAAAAAAAGACACTATCATGAAAGTGAAGAGAGACGTGGTCCAAGATCTTGGCTCAGCCCTGCATCTAAAGAGCTCTTCTCCATCAACACCAGGGACTGACCATGTGGAGCAACCTGGGAGGAAGGAGACAGATCTCTCTTTCGAGGAAACTGGAGTTACATAAGAGGATTCAAAACACAACTTTCTAACTCTAAAGCCTACCTGTTCTACAGAACTTGGGCAAGATCTTCATTTCAACTTTTAAATCTTTAGCTCTTTATCCACTTCCTGGAGATTATCATAACCCTCCTTCCTGGCATCACTTGGCTCTCTGTTCATCATGAACCCCATGAGCCAGCAGGTCTTACCCCTAGCTACATATAAGAATCACCCCGGAAGCTTTAAAATCCCCTGTTCATGCCACAACCCAGACAAATTAAATCCATGGAGTGAGGCCCAGGGACTAGTTTTTTAAAAAAGGGCAAAGAAGAAAAAAGGGGAAAAAAAAAGAGAAACCCACAGAATAGGAAAAAGGAAAAAACTGGAAATCATATCTCTAAAAAGAGTCTAGTATCTAGACAACATAAAGAACTATTACGACTCAACTACAAAGCAACTCAATTTAAAAATGGGTTGAGGGGACTTCCCTGGTGGTCTGGTGCCTAAGACTCCCTGCTCCCAGTGCAGGGGCCCCTGGTTCCATCCCTGGTCAGGGAACTAGATCTCACATTCAGTAACCAAAAAAAAAAAAGATTCCCTTGTTCAGCAATGAAGATCGAAGATCCCTTGTGCAATAACTAAGACTAGGTGCAGCTATATAAATAAGTTAATTAAATATTTTTAAAAGTGAATTGGGGGCTTCCCCTGGTGATCCAGTGGGTAAGGACACCGCCTTGCAGTGCAAGGGGTGCCTGTTCGATCCCTGGCCTGGGAAGATCCCACGTGCCGCGGAGTGGCTGGACTGATGTGTCCAACTACTGAGCCGGAGCTCTGGAGCACATGCGTCCAGAGCTGGTGCTCTGCGACAAGAGAGGCCACTGTGAGGGGAGGCCCACACAGGCCAAAGAACAAAGATGGAAACAGATGAAAGACCAATAGAAGTGGTCAAAAAAAAAAGAATTGGGAACTCCCTGGAGGTCCAGTGGTTACAACTCTGTGCTCTCAGGGCTGGGAGTCCAGGTTCAATCCCTGAGATCACACAAGCTGTGTGGTATGACCAAAAAAAAAAAAGGGGTAAAATGGATAAGGGACTGGATTTAAACCCAGGTAACACTACTGACAAAGAACCCGGCTGCCAATACAGGAGATGTGAGATTCAGGCTCAGTTCCTGGGTCGGGAAGGTTCCCTGGAGGAGGGCACAGCAACCCACTCCAGTATTCTTGGCTGGAGAACCGCATGGACAGAGGAGCCTAGTGGGCTACAGTCCACAGGGTTGCAAAGAGTCGGACATGACCAAAGCGACTTAGCACACACCAAGGGACTTATATAGGCATCACTCCAAGGAAGACATACAAATGGCCAAGCAGAACATGAGAAGATGCTCAACATCACTAGTCACTAGAGAAACACAAACAAAAACCACCGGGAAAGGGGGCTTCCTTGGTTGTTCAGTGCTTAAGAATCCACCTGCCAATGCAGGAGACGCTGGTTTGATCTCTAGTCCAGGATGATCCCACATGACAAGGAGCAACTAAGCTGGGTGCAGCACTGAGCCTGTGTTCTAGAGCTTGGAAGCTGCAACTACTGAAGCCCAGGCACCCTGGAGCCCGTGCTCTGCAACAGGAGAAGCCACCACAATGAGAAGCCCACACACTACAACTGGAGGGAAAAAACCTGTGCGGCAACCCAATACAATACAGAAATAAATAGATAAATAAATATTATTTTAAAAAGTGAGATACCACTTCACACTCACTAAGATGGCCGAAGCGGGGAAAAAAAACTCCTGAAAAATAACAAGTGTTGAGGAGAATGGAGAGAAATTACCACCTTCACTGTTGATGAGAATACAGAATAGAAGAGCTGCTATGGAACCCTGACAGCTCCTCAAGAAGTGAAACATAGAATTACCAAGTGAGCCAGGATTGCGCTCCTAAATGCAATCACAAAATAACAGAAGTATTCAAGCACACATTTGGACACTAATATTGACACAAATACCCCAAAGATGGGAACAACACAGATGTCATCACTGAATGAAAGGATAAACAAAACTCTGGTGCATCCACACAATGAAATATTATTCAGCCATAAAAAGAATGATGTTCTGATACATACTGTCACATGTGTGACTCTTGAACACATTATGCTAAGTGAAAGAAGCCAACCATGAAAGGTGACATCCTGTATTGATTCCATTTACTTGAAATATCCAGAATAGGTAAATCCATAGAGACAAAGAGCTGGATAGTGGTTGCAAAGGGCTGGCGGAAGGGCTGTAATGGGGAATGACTACTTAAGGGTTACGCGATTTCCTTTGGGCATGATTAAAATGTTCTGGAATTTGATACAGTCAGTGATTATGCATTGTGCCTGTTCTAAATGCCACTGAATTATGTGCTTTATTTATTTTTGATGTGGACCATTTTAACAGTCTTTTTGACTTTGTTACGATTTATTCGCTCTCTTTTTAGTTGTTGCTGACCTCAAGGCCTGTGGGATCTGGTGTGCGGCAGTCCATGGGATTGAAAAGAGTCAGAGACCACCTAGCAACTGAACAACTACCCATGGGATCTCAGCTCCTGGACCTGGAACCAAACCTGCACCCCCTGCATGGGTCGGCAAAGTCTTAACCGCTGAACCACCAGGGAAGTCTCAAATTATAGATTTTTAAATGGTGAATGTTACATGCTAAACTTCAAAAAAAGAAAAACAAAGAGGTGAAGTAATGACACACGCTAAGACACGAAAGACCACTGAACATATTATGCCGAGTTGGAAAAGCGAGGCACAGATTGTATGATCGTGTTCATGTGAAGCGATCACAGTAGGTCAATCCAGAGGGACAAAAAGCAGATGAGGGGGCTTCCCTGGTGGTCCAGTGGGTAAGGACACCGCCTTGCAGTGCGACGGGCACCGGTTCGATCCCTGGCCTGGGAAGATCCCACGTGCCACGGAGTGGCTGGACCTATGTGTCCAATTACCGAGCCGGAGCACTGGAGCACATGCGCCCAGAGCCGGTGCTCTGCGACAACAGAGGCCACCGCGATGGGAGGCCCACACGGGTCAAAGAACAAAGATGGATGAAAAATAGATAAATGAAAGACCAATAGAAGTGGCCCGCCCGCCCCTCTCCCTCCCCAACTCGCCCCCCCAAAAACCAAATAAATAAATAAATATTAAAAAAAAAAAAAGCAGATGAGGGGTTGCCAGGGGCTATGGCCCTGGACCCCTAGGGAATAAGGAGCAATGGCTAAGAAGCATGGGGTTTCTCTTTGAGATGATGAAAATGTTCTGCAATTAGATAGCAGTGCTGCTGGCACACTGAGTGTACTAAAAAATAAAAACAAAAACCCGCTGAACTGGAACCCAGGCTCCCTGCAATGGAAGGGCAATGTCTTAATCCCTAGACCACCAGGGAAGATCCCTGATGGATACACTTTTTTTTTATTTTTAAAGATTTATTTATTTATTTGAGGTGGGTAGGGTGGGGAGGGAGGGGAGCGGGCGGGCCACTTCTATTGGTCTTTCATTTGTCCATTTTCATCCATCTTTGTTCTTTGGCCCATGTGGGCCTCCCATCGCGGTGGCCTCTGTTGTCGCAGAGTACCGGCTCTGGGCGCATGCGCTCCAGAGCTCGGGCTCGATCATTGGACATATTGGTCCAGCCGCTCCACGGCACGTGGGATCTTCCCAGGTCAGGGATCGAACCGGCGCCCGTCGCACTGCAAGGCGGTGTCCTTACCCACTGGACCACCAGGGAAGCCCTGGATACACTTTTAAAAGGATGGTTTTTACGCTTTGTGAATTCGATCTCCAAAAAAGAAATAAAAAAGCCTGGTGCTTTTCTAAGTGCAAAATGCACCCCCCAAACCTCGCACACCCCTGCAGGCTAGGAGTGAGGTCTGGGCAGGCGGGCCTCCCCTTCTGGCTTCTGGCTCACAGTCTCCGGAAGGGAGAGGGCATTGAGCGTGGCTACAGAAAGCCTGTTACGGGAGTGCTGGGAGGAGCTGAGGAGAGAATGCTGAGGCCACAGCGAGGGCACAGTGGCACACAGACCAAGGTGGGGTCGCTGCAGCCGGGGTGCCAGGGCCGGGCAGCTAGCACTGCCCCCAAGCCCGGTTGTCCCCAGCCTCACACTCTGTCTCACGGATGTTCCCCCAGCCAGTCACCCAGCAGTCATCCCGGCTCTTGAACTCGGAGGAGGAAGACTGGACACAGACGGGCTGGATGTGCTTATTGAAGGTGACGGCGGAGGCCAGCTTCAGCAGGGCAATGTCATGATTTAACTTTGTGGATTTGGGGAAGATGAAAATGTCCTGGACCCTGTACCGACCGAAGTAGGCCCGCAGGTTCCACGAGGCAGGTGTGGCAGACAGCTCCCCAAACTGGACTGCCCATTCCTTTGGATCACTACTCCTGGTAAGGGAACAGAAAGCCATCAGGGGTCCTCAGAAGGAAGGTGGGGCACCTGAGCCAACCTGGGGCTGCTCCCTGAGCTGAAACCGCTAAGCCGTGGCGGGCTCACCCGGGACACCATGAGTAGGTCCTCCTTCCACCACAGGCCAGCGTAGAAAGGGGAACAGTCCTGAGAGCCCCAAACTAAGGCTCAGGCCCGGGGACTCCCCTGCCAGCTCCTCTGGCCACTCAGCCGTTGGTCACCTCCAGAGCCCTCCACTAAAAGCGACCAGCAGGGGCATGGCTGTCACAGCAGGCTGGGCTCCAAACAACTTCTGGGGCCACGGCCTCCACCAGCCAGGCTCTGTGGCCAGCACTTACTCACCTGTGCTCATTCCTACCCTGGGGGCACACCTCTGCTGGGTGGAGGTGGGTGGGGCCATTAGGGGACAAAGGAAGCTAGAAGAGGAAGACACACAAATCTCCTAAAGACACTGTCCAGGATTTCCTCCAGGAGCGCCCTGGGGACCTCGTGTGGGTGTGGAACGGGCTGCAGTGGAACCTGGGCTCAGGAGCACAGGAGGGCTGCGGCCACGTGGGACATGCGCACAGACCCAGGGCCCGGGGTCAGGGAACCCTCCTGCCCCCATAACTCACTTTCGGAAGCAGTGTGCGGCCGAGAGCGCCCAGCGGCGGTTGAGCAGGCTTGCGCCGCAGCTGTGGGCTTTATTCCAGCGCAAGCTGCCCTGCCATGGCCAGCGCCCGAGCTTCGCCTCCTGTCCCCCCACCACGCGCGCCTGGATGGCCTGGCGGCCACAAGGCCCTGGGATGGACAGACGGACACCAGGCTGCGATGCGGGAAAGCCCGCCCACCCTGCCCGCCCTGAAAACGGAGAGGAAGACTGGACACAGACGGGCTGGATGTGCTTATTGAAGGTGACGGCGGAGGCCAGCTTCAGCAGGGCAATGTCATGATTTAACTTTGTGGATTTGGGGAAGATGAAAATGTCCTGGACCCTGTACCGACCGAAGTAGGCCCGCAGGTTCCACGAGGCAGGTGTGGCAGACAGCTCCCCAAACTGGACTGCCCATTCCTTTGGATCACTACTCCTGGTAAGGGAACAGAAAGCCATCAGGGGTCCTCAGAAGGAAGGTGGGGCACCTGAGCCAACCTGGGGCTGCTCCCTGAGCTGAAACCGCTAAGCCGTGGCGGGCTCACCCGGGACACCATGAGTAGGTCCTCCTTCCACCACAGGCCAGCGTAGAAAGGGGAACAGTCCTGAGAGCCCCAAACTAAGGCTCAGGCCCGGGGACTCCCCTGCCAGCTCCTCTGGCCACTCAGCCGTTGGTCACCTCCAGAGCCCTCCACTAAAAGCGACCAGCAGGGGCATGGCTGTCACAGCAGGCTGGGCTCCAAACAACTTCTGGGGCCACGGCCTCCACCAGCCAGGCTCTGTGGCCAGCACTTACTCACCTGTGCTCATTCCTACCCTGGGGGCACACCTCTGCTGGGTGGAGGTGGGTGGGGCCATTAGGGGACAAAGGAAGCTAGAAGAGGAAGACACACAAATCTCCTAAAGACACTGTCCAGGATTTCCTCCAGGAGCGCCCTGGGGACCTCGTGTGGGTGTGGAACGGGCTGCAGTGGAACCTGGGCTCAGGAGCACAGGAGGGCTGCGGCCACGTGGGACATGCGCACAGACCCAGGGCCCGGGGTCAGGGAACCCTCCTGCCCCCATAACTCACTTTCGGAAGCAGTGTGCGGCCGAGAGCGCCCAGCGGCGGTTGAGCAGGCTTGCGCCGCAGCTGTGGGCTTTATTCCAGCGCAAGCTGCCCTGCCATGGCCAGCGCCCGAGCTTCGCCTCCTGTCCCCCCACCACGCGCGCCTGGATGGCCTGGCGGCCACAAGGCCCTGGGATGGACAGACGGACACCAGGCTGCGATGCGGGAAAGCCCGCCCACCCTGCCCGCCCTCAGCCACAGAGGTGCGCGAAGGGAAGGGGCTCCCGGGGAACCGCGCGTCCTGGGGTCGCGCCACCCAGGAAGAATAGAACGCTGGAAACCCGCCCCACGTGCCCGCGGGCGCCAGCCCCCTCCTTCCTCCCCGCCCCCATGACGCCCGTTGGTTACATGAGAGCATCGACGAGTTCTCGAAACCTGGAGCAGGGAGAGGAAAAAGTAAGGAGTCCTCCGCGCTCCGGCCCACGTGCCCTCCGCCCGGGAGGCCCGCCTCCAGCTCGCCTTACCTGGAAGCAGGAGGTCCTTATCCCGCAGCGCTGGGGACAGGAGAGAAAGTGAGCTCCCCTCGGCCTCCACCAGCCCCGACCTTCCCCATAACCCCGCGTCGCGCCCGCAGCCCCCGCCCGAGCTCACCCTGCTTGGCGATTTCGATTCGCACCAACAGGTGCGCCAGCAGCAGCAGCAGCGCCGCCACCTGCGCGCGCATGGCCTCCCCCTCCGCCTTCCCGCGCCCCCTCGGCTTCCGCGCGCTCCAGGGCCTCGCCCAGGCGTCCCCTGGGGGACAGGGAGCCGCTGGAACCCCGGTCGCCCGCTTCCGGACCGCTCGACCTCTCCAGTCCAAGGTTGCTTGGGCACCTGGGACGTCACAGTGCCCGGCTTTGAGCTTTTACTGGCGCTGGGTCCCCAACTACGCGCCTCGTTTAGGGCCGGGAACAAGCGCAGCCAGATGCTCCCTTTGTCGTCCCGGGGGCGACTCCGGGGGCCTGGCTGCCCCCCGCTGCCCTCTTCTGTACCGCGGCTTCCTCTAGGAAGGACCGAGAACCTGGTCCCCAGTCAGGACGCCTGTGAAAGCACGGTAACACGTCCTCACTGAGGGCCTACTGGGGGCCGGGCACTGTTGGGCTGAGCCGGGACGATTGGCCCTGGCTCTTGTCCTTCCGACTGCGGCCCAGGCTGCCCCCTGGCGGCAGATTCCGGCCTCTTTTATCACCCTCCTTGGGATTCGTTTTTCAGAGTCGAAACCGCCTTTCACAAATACTCTTGCCGGGGCTCCTGCAGTGAAGTAAATGCCCCCCCCCCCAAAAAAAAAAAGAGAGAAGAAGAAGAGAGAAAAACATCGTTGGTTATTTTTCCCTGTGTCGCTGTGACTCTAGGGCAGGAACTCGAGAGGACCGTGCCTAAGTGATGCCCCTCTGTGTACCCCAAGTCCACGCAGTGATAAGTCCCCCAGCTTTGGCTTCTGGGCAGAGGAGGCTGTCTGATCTAGCAGGGGTATCCCCCGGTGGGCACCCTCGGGGATACGGGGGCTATGGTACCTTCAGCGGGGCCTGGGTGGTGACGACAACGGAAGGAGCCGCTGGGAGGTGGAGTAGGTAGAGCAAGGAGTTCGTGACCTAGGGCACACTGGGGAGACACAGGGAACACGCCTGATGCCTGGGGGCCGTGGAAACTTCTCTAGAGGTAGAAGGCTGCCCTTCAGCACACCTGCTGACTTCACACACTACAGAGGGGGCAGTGGGCCAGGGCTCCGGCTGGTGGGCTCAGGGACAGACTGCGTGCCACAAGGGATGCGGTTTCCCCTGAGAGGGGACCCCAGTGGCCTTTTTTCTTTTTTTTAAAGATTTATTTTATTTATTTAGGGCGGGGGTCGGGTTGGGGAGGGAGGGGAGCGGGCAGGCCACTTCTATCGGTCTTTCATTTCTCTATTTGCATCCGTCTTTGTTCTTTGGCTCCTGCGGGCCTCCCATCGCGGTGGCCTCTGTTGTCGCAGAGCGCCAGCTCTGGGCGCATGCGCTCCAGAGCTCCAGCTCGGTGATTGGACACATCAGTCCAGCCGCTCCGCGGCACGTGGGATCTTCCCAAGCCAGGGATCGAACCGGAGCCCCTTGCACTGCAAGGCGGTGTCCTTACCCACTGGACCACCAGGGGAAGCCCCTCACTTATTTTTTATTATGGAAAAATGGTAGACAAGAACCAATCTTTTTTTGTTTATTTATTTGACTGCATCAGGTGTTGGTTGCATCCTGCGGCATCTTTCTTTGCTGCACACAGACTCTAGTTGTGTGTCTCGGGATCCAGAGTGGGCTTCAGAGTGTGTAGGCTTCCGTAGTTGTATAGGATCTTAGTTCCCAACCAGTGATCAAACCCACGTCCCCTGCGTTGCTTCTTCACCACTCAGAAGTCCCAACAAGAACCAATCTTGACTGCCCTTCCATGTCTCCACATTTTTCTCTCAGGTAATATGCCCCTTTTAAACTTTTGCTCTAAGTTCTGACCATGTTTCACTACTCTGTCTTCAACTTGGCCGGTTCATTTTTCAGCTGTGTTCATTTTCTTATTCAGCTTTTTGGCTAAAATGTTTTACTTCAGCACTGTTTTAAATTTCCAAACCCTCTTTCTTATTCTCTGATTGGTCTTCTCTAGTACAATTCTTATGTAATGCTGATAAACCCCTCTTCAGGCTTTCTGAGGACACCAGTTAGAATTTTTCAAGCTGTCTGGTGTTCCGTGTATTATCCCAATTTTCTCTGCAGTCAGTTCAGTTTACTTGAATCGGTCCTTCTGCTGCATGTGCAAATTTTATGCAGACCTTCCTTCCTCCTTGGTTGTGTGTCGTGAAAGGTTAACTGAACAGGTATAGGATGTTCAAACCTTGCACAGTCCAAAGAAAGGACTAGCCCTTGCCCAGCTTCTAGAAATAACCTCTAGCCTGGGATGTGTTGCCTGAAAAGACTGTAAACTTAGGGCCTTGGACCTCTCCAGAGAGTTGATGATGATGTCAGTTGCGGGGGTGAAGCTTAAGTCACCCTGGATCAGCTGGACCGCTGGAGGGGCTGCAGTCTGAAAACTAAGGTCAACCACACGGGAACTCCATACCTTTGTGATGAAATCTCAATAGACACTCCAAATACCAAAGCTTCAGTCTAACGCTCTCCCAACTGAGCTATTTCGGCCAACCGCTTCAACACCAAAGCTTAAGGGAGGGCCCCTGGCTGACAACACTTCAAGAATAGGAATATTAAGCACTGCCCACCTGACCCCCTAGAAGAGGACAGCGGGACGCCTGTACCTGGTTTCTCCCAGACTTTCCTTCCTTTGCATCTTTGCCATTTGTTGATGTTATCTGTATCCATTCACTGCAAGGAACCATAACCAGGAGAGGAACAGCTTTTCTGAGTGCTGTGAATCCTTCTAAAAAATCATTGACTCTGAGGATGGCCCTGTGGATCCCAACTCGGTGGTCTGTCCACGTCGATGGACAGTTAGGTGACTTTGGTGCCCTGCAATAGTGTCCACGAGGAAGGGAAGTGCCCTGTAGGCTCCGTAAAGAGAGACGAGGCTTGTGTCCTGGCAACAGGCAGGCTAACAGCCCCATAGATGGTCAAATCAGGCCAACGTTAATTCAGTGGGCCCTGTAAAGGGCGTCACTTTTAATCGCAGATAACACAGTGCCTGGCCTCCAGTCGGCCTTCAGTGAGGGCCAGTGTCACCGTGCTTTCACGGGCGTCCTGACTGGGGACCAGGTTCTCGGTCCTTCCTAGAGGAAGCCGCGGTACAGAAGAGGGCAGCGGGGGGCAGTCAGGCCCCCGGAGTCGCCCCCGGGACGACAAAGGGAGCATCTGGCTGCGCTTGTTCCCAGCCCTAAACGAGGCGCGTAGTTGGGGACCCAGCGCCAGTAAAAGCTCAAAGCCGGGCACTGTGACGTCCCAGGTGCCCAAGCAACCTTGGACTGGAGAGGTCGAGCGGTCCGGAAGCGGGCGACCGGGGTTCCAGCGGCTCCCTGTCCCCCAGGGGACGCCTGGGCGAGGCCCTGGAGCGCGCGGAAGCCGAGGGGGCGCGGGAAGGCGGAGGGGGAGGCCATGCGCGCGCAGGTGGCGGCGCTGCTGCTGCTGCTGGCGCACCTGTTGGTGCGAATCGAAATCGCCAAGCAGGGTGAGCTCGGGCGGGGGCTGCGGGCGCGACGCGGGGTTATGGGGAAGGTCGGGGCTGGTGGAGGCCGAGGGGAGCTCACTTTCTCTCCTGTCCCCAGCGCTGCGGGATAAGGACCTCCTGCTTCCAGGTAAGGCGAGCTGGAGGCGGGCCTCCCGGGCGGAGGGCACGTGGGCCGGAGCGCGGAGGACTCCTTACTTTTTCCTCTCCCTGCTCCAGGTTTCGAGAACTCGTCGATGCTCTCATGTAACCAACGGGCGTCATGGGGGCGGGGAGGAAGGAGGGGGCTGGCGCCCGCGGGCACGTGGGGCGGGTTTCCAGCGTTCTATTCTTCCTGGGTGGCGCGACCCCAGGACGCGCGGTTCCCCGGGAGCCCCTTCCCTTCGCGCACCTCTGTGGCTGAGGGCGGGCAGGGTGGGCGGGCTTTCCCGCATCGCAGCCTGGTGTCCAGGCTTCCCGCATCGCAGCCAGGTGTCCGTCTGTCCATCCCAGGGCCTTGTGGCCAGCGAGCCGTCTCGACGCGCATAGTGGGTGGACGTGAATCGCAGGTTGGGCGCTGGCCATGGCAGGGCAGCCTGCGCCTATGGGGCTCTCACTTCTGCGGCGCAAGCCTGCTCAACCGCCGCTGGGCGCTCTCGGCCGCACACTGCTTCCAAGAGTGAGTATGGGGGCAGGAGTGTTCCCTGACCCCGAGCCCTGGGTCTGTGCGCATGTCCCACGTGGCCGCAGCCCTCCTGTGCTCCTGAGCCCAGGCTCCACTGCAGCCCGTTCCACACCCACACGAGGTCCCCAGGGCGCTCCTGGAGGAAATCCTGGACAGGTTCTTTCCGAGATTTTTGTGTCTTGTTCTTCTCCCTTCAGTTGTCCCCTAATGGCCCCACGCACCTCCACCTTCCTCACCCCACTTCCCAGCAGAGGTGTGCCCCCAGGGTAGGAATGAGCACAGGTGAGTAAGTGCTGGCCACAGAGCCTGGCTGGTGGAGACAGTGGCCCCAGAAGCTGTTTGGAGCCCAACCTGCTGTGACAACCGTGCCCCCGAAAGTGTTCTACCTCAGTTTGAGACTTAAACCCAAAACCCAATTTGAGATTCAAACTCACGTGGCTTGGACTTGAACCAGCCAAAACCCTGTTTGGGACTTGAACCCATGTGGCTGGGACTCAAACCCAGCCAAAACCCATTCTGGGACTTGAACCTACATAGTCAGGACCCAATCCCAGGCAAAAATCTCTGTCTGGGACTTGAACCCATGTGGCCAGGACTTAATCCAGCACTCACCCAACATCTGGACCCACTGAGGCTCAGGTTCTTTGTGCCTCATTCAGCGAGAGGCAGAGTGATGGCAAGAAGAGGATTTATCAGGATAGGACGCTTGTAAGAGGTACATGCGGGCAGGCAGGAAAGCTCTGCTCCCCACTATGATTGGGTGGGCAGCAATATATATATGAGAGAGCAGAAGACCGCCTTCTTCAAGTAGATGTAGATGCAGACATAAGGCATACATCATTAGCTCCTCCTTCCCCAACTCTTCCTGCTTTATTGAATAAGGAGCAGCTTTCTTTTTTTTGTTTAATTTTTAAAATTTTATTTATTTATTTATTTTGTGGGGGATGGGGTGGGAGGGAGGGGGGCGGGCGGGCCACTTCCACTGGTCTTTCATTTATCTATTTTCATCCATGTCTGTTCTTTGGCCCATGTGGGCCTCCCATCGCAGTGGCCTCTGTTGTCGCAGAGCACCGGCTCTGGGCGCATGCGCTCCAGAGCTCTGGCTCGGTAATTGGACACATCGGTCCAGCTGCTCCACGGCACGTGGGGTCTTCCCAGGCCAGGGATCAAACCGGCGCCCGTCGCACTGCAAGGCGGTGTCCTTACCCACTGGACCAAAAGGGAAGCCCAGGAGCAGATTTCTTGAGTTATCGTTAACTTTACTGGCCTCCCAACTTTTCCCAGGTTTTACCCTGCTACCTACAGTCCCCTCCTAGGACTTTACAACTACCTAACTATTCCATTCTGTCCCTATCACCCCTGCTGGTCGCCTTTAGAGGATGGCTCTGGAGGTGACCAGTGGCTGAGTGGCCAGAAGAACTGACAGGGGAGTCCCCAGGCATGAGCCTTCAGTGAGGGCTCTCAGGGCTGTTCCCGTTTCTACCTTGGCCTCCGGTGGAAGGAGGACCTGCTCACGGTGTCCAGGGTGAGCCCGCCACGGCCCAGCAGTCTCAGCTCAGGGAGCAGCCCCAGGTGGGATCAGGTGCCCCACCTTCCCTCTGAGGACCCCCGATGGCTGTCTCCTCCTCTGCCAGCTACCCAGAGACGTTCGGATGGTCAGTGCAATTTGGGGAACTGTCTGCTGCGCCATCCATTTGGAACCTGAAAGCCTACTACAACCGCTACAATGTGGATCGGATTTTCCTGAGTCCCCACTACCTGGGAGCTGCGGCGTATGACATCGCCCTGCTGAAGCTGTCCTCCTCGGTCACCTACACTAAGTACATCCAGCCCGTCTGTCTCGTGGCCTCCATCTCCGAGTTTGAGAACAGGAGCGACTGCTGGGTGACCGGCTGGGGAGACACTGAAGAAGATATCCGTGAGGCTGGGGACGGACCTGTCTGGGGCAGGCAAAGCGGGCGGGTCACGGTGCGCCGGTTCTAGCTGCCCCAGGCCACGCTGGCCGCACACGCCTTGGGCCTGCTCAGCGTTCTCTCCATGCTCGCTCTCCACTCTTGCCCCCGCATAGACTAGGGCCTAGAGCAGGGCTTTCTGTGGCCCCCTCGGCTCCCCGCCCTTCCAGTTTGTGAAGAAGCCCGAGAGGGAGGCCCCGGCTTCTCCCTCAGCCTGCAGGTGTCTGGCAATGTGGGGAGGGCTTTTCAGGAAACCTGTGTTTTACCCCAGCAGGTAGATCACCCCATCCAGCCTCCAGCCTCGCACTCCAGCTCCCCCGTCCCTTCTGCAGCTGGGGTGGGGAGCAGCTGGTGCTCCTGACTTGGAGCGCAAGCTCATTCTCCTTCATTTTTCTTTTTTAACTTTTAATTGAATTTTATGTTTTATGTTTTGGATTTGGGGGCTCAAGTCATGTGGGATCTTAACTCCCTGACTGGGGACTGAACCTGTAACCCCTGAATTGGAAGGCGAAGTCTTAACCACTGGACCGCCGGGAGACTCCCTCATTCTCTCGTCTTGAAACTTCAAGGCCCAACTCGTGCCTCAGTCTCTGTGGGACTCCTTGCGCTGTCCCCCGCTTCTCTCTTGCCACGAGTCCCCCAAAACCGTTGGCACAGGCTCCCTGGAGGGGCTCACAGACTGGACTGCTGGTCACATTGCGCCCTGGCCTAGAGCGGCCCTGCCTCGCCCTCCACCATAGCCACTATGAGAGCTGAAGCTCCCTGCGGGCACGTGTGGCCCAGCACTGTTTTGGGCACCAAGGACTCTTTTCCTTCTGAAATTGACCTGCCAAGGAGGCTGGGAGCTACCCAGAGACGTTCGGATCCTGAGTCCGCCATCCATTTGGAACCTGAAAGCCTACTACAACCGCTACAATGTGGATCTTTGCCCCGGGGGGGTATGACATCGCCCTGCTGAAGCTGTCCTCCTCGGTCACCTACACTAAGTACATCCAGCCCGTCTGTCTCGTGGCCTCCATCTCCGAGTTTGAGAACAGGAGCGACTGCTGGGTGACCGGCTGGGGAGACACTGAAGAAGATATCCGTGAGGCTGGGGACGGACCTGTCTGGGGCAGGCAAAGCGGGCGGGTCACGGTGCGCCGGTTCTAGCTGCCCCAGGCCACGCTGGCCGCACACGCCTTGGGCCTGCTCAGCGTTCTCTCCATGCTCGCTCTCCACTCTTGCCCCCGCATAGACTAGGGCCTAGAGCAGGGCTTTCTGTGGCCCCCTCGGCTCCCCGCCCTTCCAGTTTGTGAAGAAGCCCGAGAGGGAGGCCCCGGCTTCTCCCTCAGCCTGCAGGTGTCTGGCAATGTGGGGAGGGCTTTTCAGGAAACCTGTGTTTTACCCCAGCAGGTAGATCACCCCATCCAGCCTCCAGCCTCGCACTCCAGCTCCCCCGTCCCTTCTGCAGCTGGGGTGGGGAGCAGCTGGTGCTCCTGACTTGGAGCGCAAGCTCATTCTCCTTCATTTTTCTTTTTTAACTTTTAATTGAATTTTATGTTTTATGTTTTGGATTTGGGGGCTCAAGTCATGTGGGATCTTAACTCCCTGACTGGGGACTGAACCTGTAACCCCTGAATTGGAAGGCGAAGTCTTAACCACTGGACCGCCGGGAGACTCCCTCATTCTCTCGTCTTGAAACTTCAAGGCCCAACTCGTGCCTCAGTCTCTGTGGGACTCCTTGCGCTGTCCCCCGCTTCTCTCTTGCCACGAGTCCCCCAAAACCGTTGGCACAGGCTCCCTGGAGGGGCTCACAGACTGGACTGCTGGTCACATTGCGCCCTGGCCTAGAGCGGCCCTGCCTCGCCCTCCACCATAGCCACTATGAGAGCTGAAGCTCCCTGCGGGCACGTGTGGCCCAGCACTGTTTTGGGCACCAAGGACTCTTTTCCTTCTGAAATTGACCTGCCAAGGAGGCTGGGAGCATTTTTATACCTGCTTTACAGAGGAGGAAACTTGGAGAGGCTTGGAGATTTCCCCGGGCCCTGGAAAAGCCGGGGCTCTTTGGCCCAGAGAGGGCAGCCATGTGGTGCTGAAGGGCCCAGCCAGGCTGACTGTGACCCCTCAGCCTGGCTGACAGGTGGTCACACCCGGCCCCAGATGAACCCTCACCGCAACAAGTAGAAGGGACTTCTGATGTACTCTGTACGAGTGGGGAAACCTTGGGCAAGGCGCTTCGTCTCACTCTGCCTCTGCTTCCTCATCTGTAAAATGGGATAATAATAGTTTCTACCTGAGAGAATAGTTCTGAGGCTTAAAAGTGTTCCTACATGAGGGCTTAGCAGAGCGCCTGGCAGCTAGGAAGCTTTCAGGCTTACTGTGGTCATTGTCCTTTGCGGGACAAGGAGGTGATTCAGGTCCCGATTTAGGAATTGGCCAGACCTGGGTTCATATTGGGGCTTCTCAGGTGGTGCTAGTGGTAAAGAACCCACCTACCAATGCAGGAGACCTAAGAGACTCGGACTCGATCCCTAGGTCGGGAAGATCCCCTGGAGGAGGGCAGGGCAGTCCTCTCCAGTATTCTAGCCTGGAGAGTCCCATGGACAGAGGAACCTGGCGGGCTGCAGCCCGTAGGGATGCAGAGTCAGACACGACAGAGGGACTGCGCACATGCGGGTTCCTATGAGTCTCTGGCAGCTCCTGGTGCCTTGCCAGGAGTGGAGGAAGGCGACCTTTGCTCCAGAATCTTTCCGTTTCCGAGATCAGGGCTGACCGCTCTGCCCCCAGGAGTACTGCAGGCTCGCAGGGCAGAGCTCTGGGCTCCGGCCATGCAGACATAAAGGCAGGGGAGGGGAAGGGGCCGGGGCTGCCCCACCTCTGCGGCACTGAGTGCTGGACTGTGCTGATCTTAACCCGCCTCCGCTGCACTAACCCCGTCCCAGATGGACGTGCTAAGTAAAGTCTCTCCCTGGTGGCTGGGGTGGGCTTGTTGTCTGCAGGCTACAGCCTGTCCAGCCATTGGTCCCGTCTGTGGCGTGGTTGTCACCCGCCATGTGCTGGGTGCTGGGCTAGTGCAGAGGAGTGAAGGGCAAGGTCCCAGGCGCCGTGGGTGCCCCAGGGTCCCCCTACCGCGTGCCTTTGCTGTCTATGCATGCCTCGCACACTGATGGCTGGGGAGAGGCTCAGGACGCCGTCTTTCTCTGTCCCTCGACTCCTCCGGCAGCGCTGTCATCTCCCTACAACCTCCAGGAAGTGCAGGTTGGGATCATAAACACCAGCATGTGCAACCACCTGTACTCAATGCCTGATTTCCGCTACACCATCTGGGGAGACATGGTTTGTGCTGGCGACCCTCAAGGCAACACAGATTCTTGTTTTGTGAGTGTCCCTCCCGCCCCCAACCTGGGCTTCTGGCCCTTAACACCACAGCCCCCTGAACCCCTGGCCTGAGGGCCCCCTGCGTCCCTGCACCCCATTTGGGCTTCATTGTCCCCACTGGGGGCGGGGGTAGGGGTTACGGCCCCACTTTGCAGATGCAGAAACTGAGGCTTGCTCACTTGAGGGGGTGAGGAGAGGAATTGGCGTCCCGCCTGTCCCATACCGCAGCCCCGCAGCCCCTCCTGCGCTCCCGGCCTCTCTGCTCACCCCTCCGGTGGCGCCCTGGGCTGGGCTCACTCGTGCTGCTCCCCAGGGTGACTCAGGAGGGCCCTTGGTCTGCGAAAAGAAAGAGCTCTGGTATCAGGTTGGAGTCGTGAGCTGGGGAGCGGGCTGCGGGAGGCCCAACCGGCCCGGTGTCTACACCAATGTCAGTGTGCATTACTGGTGGATCCAAGAGATTCTGGCCAAAAACAAGACTTGCAGGCTGGGCCCCTGCCCGCTGCTGCTGCTGCTGCTTACTCTGCTCTGGGCTCCCCGCTCCTCTACCTGGTCAGAACCCAGCGGATGACCCCCAGAGTTGTGGTCCCGAGAGATGGCCCCTGCTGAGTCAGGCCCAGGCCCCTTCTGTCCCTTTGCTAATAAACATTGTATGTTTATGGTGATGCCTTGCAGCACATTCTGTGGCCCTGGGTGGCTTCCTGGACACCCTCACGGTCACCTGTGCCCTATCCACCCCCAAACCACTCCTTAACTCCTGAATCATCGTCCCCTGTCTGTGCTGTACAGACAGGGTTGCTAACAACAGAATCCGCTCAGGTTAGTTCAGTCAGACTGATCACGTACGAGAGGACGCTGAAGAATCTACTTCAGCAGCACAGTTCAAAAGCATCCGTCTCTTTGGTGCTCAGCCTTCCTTGTGGTTCACCTTTCACCATCCCCATCGCCAATATCACGATTGTCACTGCCTGCAGGGGCACAACCCAGCCAGCAGGGTTTTGAGAGGAAGAGAACGGGCCCAACTCCCGAGGCCCCAGCATGAGAACTGAGCCAGAATGACCATCTTACTTCCCCTTCTCCGGGTCAGTTCTGCAACAGCCCAGCTCTCCTCAACCATGGCTCCACATTAGCGGTGGCTCCCCAAGTGTGCTCCGTGGAATGTTATTTCCCAGGGCTCTGAATATTCTTCATGTGTAAAAGGATCCTATGATCACAGACTTTGCGGGAAGTTAAATCGGTTTTGTTTGTTTGGGTTTTTTTTAATCGTTTTAAAATTTTTTTTGTTGTAGAACTTTTCACTGACTTTTTTTTTTTTTTTTAAACATTTATTTTATTTATTTATTATTTGGGGGGTGGGATGGGGAGGGAGGGGGACGGGCGGGCCACTTCTATTGGTCTTTCATTTCTCTATTTTCATCTGTCTTTGTTCTTTGGCTCCTGTGGGTCTCCCATCGCGGTGGCCTCTGTTGTTGCAGAGCTCCAGCTCTGGGCGCGTGCGCTCCAGAGCTCCAGCTCGGTAATTGGACACATCAGTCCAGCCACTCCGCGGCACGTGGGATCTTCCCAGGCCAGGGATTGAACCGGCACCCCTTGCACTGCAAGGCGGTGTCCTTACTCACTGGACCACCAGGGAAGCCCTTCACTGACTTTTATTTGCTAACATATTTAAGGACTCTGGAAGAGAAAATATAGTGGTTAGCATTTCCCAAACTTACTGGACCATAGAACCCTCACTTTTGAGGAATTTCTCAAGGGACGTGTGGATGCTGCCCCACCGTCTCTATGGCCATTCTGAATATTCGCAGTCCTCTTGGTCTCTCTCTCCTAGGACCCCCTGACCCCGTGAGATGGAGAAGAACCTACATCTTCTCAGGTGGATTCTTCTCCAGTAATTTTTCTCTGGTACAATCTCATTTCCTTTCGGAATCCGTCCCTGCCATGTGCCCATCTGACAGGAGAGGGCGGAAGTGAGCTGAGACCCGACTGTTTGAGCGGTTCAGGTGTTTATCTTTGTTCTTCAGTTGCTCAGTGTTGTTGGACTCTGCGAAGGCAGCTCCCCAGGCTTCCCTGTCCTTCACCATCTCCGGGAGCTTGCTCAAACTCATGTCTATTGAATTGGTGATGCCATCCAACCATCTCATCCTCTGTTGTCCTCTTTTTCTCCTGCCTTCACTCTTTCTGAGAATCAGTCTTTTCAGTGAATTCTCTTCACATCAGGTGACCAAAGTATTGGAGCTTCAGCTTTTTTTTTTTTTAATCATTTTTATTTATTTGTCTCCACTGGGTCTTAGTTGTGGCATGTGGGATCTAGTTCCCTGACCAGGGATCAAACCTGGGCCCCATGCATTGGGAACACAGAGTCTTAACCACTGGACCACCAGGGAAGTCCCGGAGCTTCAGCTTTGGCAGTCACCCTTCCAATGAATATTCAGAGTTGATTTCCTTTGAGATTGACTGGTTTGATCTCCTTGCAGTCCATGGTCTTTTCTGGCAGCACAGTTTGAAAGCATCAATTCTTCAGTGTTCAGCCTTCTTTACAGTCCAACTCTCACATCCGGGGTGCGTGACTCCCAGAAAAATCATAGCTTTGACTATGTGGACTTTTGTTGGCAAAGTAATGTCTCTGCTTTTTAATAAGCTGTCTAGGTTTGTCATAGCTTTTCTTCCAAGGATCAAGTGTCTTTTAATTTCATGGCTGCAGTCACTGTCCACAGTGATTTTGGAGCCCAAGAAAATAAAGTCTCTCACTGTTTCCATGGTTTGCTCATCTATTCACCATGAAGTGATGGGACCTGGTGCTGTGATCTTAGTTTTTTGAATGTTGAGTCTTAAGCCAGCCTTTTCACTCTCCTCTTTCACCTTCATCAAGAGGCTCTTTAGTTCTTCTTCACCTTCTGCCATAAAGGTGGTGTCATCTGCCTATCTGACATTATTGATATTTCTCCCAGCAATCTTGATACCAGCTTGTGCTTCATCCAGCCCAGCATTTCACATGATGTACTTGGCATATAAATTAAATAAACATGGTGACAGTATACAGCTTCGACGTACTCCTTTCCCAATTTGGAATCAGTTCGTTGTTCCATGTCTGGTTCTAACTGTTGCTTCTTGACCTGCATACAGGTTTCTCAGGAGGCAGGTAATGTGGTTTGGGATTCCCATCTCTTTCAGCATTTTCCAGTTTGTTGTGATCCACACAATCAAAGGCTTTAGTGTAGTCAATGAAGCAGAATTAGATGTTTTTCTGGAATTCTCTAGCTTTTTCTATGATCCAACAGATATTGGTAATTTGATCTCTGGTTCCTCTGCCTTTTCTAAATCCAGCTTGTACATCTGAAAGTTCTTGGTTAGTGTACTGTTGAAGCCTAGCTTGAAAGATTTTGAGTATAATCTTGCTAGCGTGTGAAATGGATGGAATTGTTTGAACGTTCTTCAGCATTGTCCTTCTTTGGGACTGGAATGAAAACTGAGCTTTTCCAGTCCTGTGACCACTGCTGAGTTTTCGAAATTTGCTGGCATATTGGGTGCAGCACTTTAACAGCATCATCTTTTTCGGAGTTGAAATAGCTCAGCTGGAATTCCAGCACCTCCACCAGCTTTGTTCCCAGTGATGCTTCCTGAGGCCCGACTTCACACTCCAAATTTGCTGGCATTAGAAAGTGCGTGACTCCCAGAAAAACCATAGCTTTGACTATATGGACCTTTGTTGGCAAAGTAATGTCTCTGCTTCTGAACATGCTGTCTAGGTTTGTCATAGCTTTTCTTCCAAGGAGCAAGTGTCTTTTAATTTCATGGCTGCAATCACTGTCCGCAGTGATTTTGGAGCCCAAGAAAATAAAGTCTCTCACTGTTTCCATGGTTTGCTCATCTATTCACCATGAAGTGATGGGACCTGGTGCTGTGATCTTAGTTTTTTGAATGTTGAGTCTTAAGCCAGCCTTTTCACTCTCCTCTTTCACCTTCATCAAGAGGCTCTTTAGTTCTTCTTCACCTTCTGCCATAAAGGTGGTGTCATCTGCCTATCTGACATTATTGATATTTCTCCCAGCAATCTTGATACCAGCTTGTGCTTCATCCAGCCCAGCATTTCACATGATGTACTTGGCATATAAATTAAATAAACATGGTGACAGTATACAGCTTCGACGTACTCCTTTCCCAATTTGGAATCAGTTCGTTGTTCCATGTCTGGTTCTAACTGTTGCTTCTTGACCTGCATACAGGTTTCTCAGGAGGCAGGTAATGTGGTTTGGGATTCCCATCTCTTTCAGCATTTTCCAGTTTGTTGTGATCCACACAATCAAAGGCTTTAGTGTAGTCAATGAAGCAGAATTAGATGTTTTTCTGGAATTCTCTAGCTTTTTCTATGATCCAACAGATATTGGTAATTTGATCTCTGGTTCCTCTGCCTTTTCTAAATCCAGCTTGTACATCTGAAAGTTCTTGGTTAGTGTACTGTTGAAGCCTAGCTTGAAAGATTTTGAGTATAATCTTGCTAGCGTGTGAAATGGATGGAATTGTTTGAACGTTCTTCAGCATTGTCCTTCTTTGGGACTGGAATGAAAACTGAGCTTTTCCAGTCCTGTGACCACTGCTGAGTTTTCGAAATTTGCTGGCATATTGGGTGCAGCACTTTAACAGCATCATCTTTTTCGGAGTTGAAATAGCTCAGCTGGAATTCCAGCACCTCCACCAGCTTTGTTCCCAATGATGCTTCCTGAGGCCCGCTTGACTTCACACTCCAAGGTGTTCAGCTCTCAGTGAGTGAGCACACCATTGTGGTTGTCCAGGTCATTAGGATCTTTCTTCTATAGCTCCTCTGTGAGGAAGATGTGCGGAAATGGCACAGCACCGTCGTTTCCTCGTTGTACTAAGTGAAGCGGGTGGATGAAATGCAGTGAATCGAGGCATCTGAAGCTGCTCATTTCCGTGCACTCATGTCTGTGTGGCAATGGCTCTGGTCTCTGCCTCCCCATTGCCCTCACCCTCATTGTCAGTCTCCCGCTGCCCAGGCTCCCGGTGTTCAGTCCTTCTTCCAGGGGCCTCCCTTCTCTCCACTCCCAGGAGACCCTCCCCTTACAGAGTCCGATGGCAGAGCCACCAGATCATCTGCCTAATAAAGAGGCTTGTTTCTGTTTTGAAGTGGGAAGCAGATCATGGCATAAAAAACTGGGCTGCTCATCTGCTCGTTCATCACGCCCCCACTTGGACAAACGTTCAGATAATGGGGAAAAGGCCTCAGCAGAACCACATTTCTTAGCACAGTAGAAGTTGCTTTATGATGATTGTTAAAATAATGTCATCTCATTAGAAAATAAAAGCCAGCCAAAGGAACTTAAATAAGAAACTGTTTAAAAAATCACCAGAAGCAAACATGTAGTCAGTCTCCTAGTGTTGGATATTTGGGCCGCTGAAAAGTTGTGATTAAAAACAGTATCTTTGGAGAAATATCATATGACGTCCCTTTGATGTGAATTCTGGAAAAAAGTGAACTTTTAGCTTTCTTGATAACGATATTGGTAACTTTGATCAGTCTGGTTCCTCTGCCTTTTCTAAATCCAGCTTGTACATCTGAAAGTTCTTGGTTAGTGTACTGTTGAAGCCTAGCTTGAAAGATTTTGAGTATAATCTTGCTAGCGTGTGAAATGGATGGAATTGTTTGAACGTTCTTCAGCATTGTCCTTCTTTGGGACTGGAATGAAAACTGAGCTTTTCCAGTCCTGTGACCACTGCTGAGTTTTCGAAATTTGCTGGCATATTGGGTGCAGCACTTTAACAGCATCATCTTTTTCGGAGTTGAAATAGCTCAGCTGGAATTCCAGCACCTCCACCAGCTTTGTTCCCAGTGATGCTTCCTGAGGCCCGCTTGACTTCACACTCCAAGGTGTTCAGCTCTCAGTGAGTGAGCACACCATTGTGGTTGTCCAGGTCATTAGGATCTTTCTTCTATAGCTCCTCTGTGAGGAAGATGTGCGGAAATGGCACAGCACCGTCGTTTCCTCGTTGTACTAAGTGAAGCGGGTGGATGAAATGCAGTGAATCGAGGCATCTGAAGCTGCTCATTTCCGTGCACTCATGTCTGTGTGGCAATGGCTCTGGTCTCTGCCTCCCCATTGCCCTCACCCTCATTGTCAGTCTCCCGCTGCCCAGGCTCCCGGTGTTCAGTCCTTCTTCCAGGGGCCTCCCTTCTCTCCACTCCCAGGAGACCCTCCCCTTACAGAGTCCGATGGCAGAGCCACCAGATCATCTGCCTAATAAAGAGGCTTGTTTCTGTTTTGAAGTGGGAAGCAGATCATGGCATAAAAAACTGGGCTGCTCATCTGCTCGTTCATCACGCCCCCACTTGGACAAACGTTCAGATAATGGGGAAAAGGCCTCAGCAGAACCACATTTCTTAGCACAGTAGAAGTTGCTTTATGATGATTGTTAAAATAATGTCATCTCATTAGAAAATAAAAGCCAGCCAAAGGAACTTAAATAAGAAACTGTTTAAAAAATCACCAGAAGCAAACATGTAGTCAGTCTCCTAGTGTTGGATATTTGGGCCGCTGAAAAGTTGTGATTAAAAACAGTATCTTTGGAGAAATATCATATGACGTCCCTTTGATGTGAATTCTGAAAAGAAATGATACAAATAAACTTATTTATAAAACAGAAAGAGACTCATAGTCTTAGAAAAGGAAACTTAGGGTTGCAGGAGGGAGGGGATGGTTGGAGACTTTGAAAAGTCATGTACACATGGCCATGTTTGAAATGGATCACCAGCAAAACCCACTGTATAGCAGGTGGAACTCTGCTCAATGTTATGTACTAGCCTGGATGGGATGGGAGTTTAGGGAAGAATTTGGGGAAAGAATGGATACATGTATATGTATGGCCGAGCCCCTTCACTGTCCACCGGAAACTATCACAAAATTGTTAATTGGCTATACTCCAATAAAAATGTTTTTGGTGTCAAAAAATAGACCCCCCCACCCCCCACCCCCGCCAAAATAAAAGAGTATCTTTAGGGAAATCTTCACTTATAAATTTGGCACACTTTCCCAATCATTTCAATTTATTTATTTATTTGGCTGTGCCGGGTCTTAGTTGTGACCTGTGGGATCATTTAGTTGTGGCATGTGGGATCTAATTCCTGACCAGGGATCAAACCCAGACCCCTGCATTGAGATCTTGGAGTCTTAGCCACTGGACTACCAAGAAGTCCCTCTAATAATTTCTTAGGATAGCTTCTCTATGGAGGCAATGCTTTGGCCAAATGAGCTTCATGTTTTTAAGGTTTTTAAGCCACGAGACGGTTTCCAGTACACTCCCCCAAGAAAGCAAGAGAGATCTAATTCCTACATTAATCCTGACACTGAGGACATCCAATTTTGTACCTTTTGAGATTGAAATTGAAAGTCAAGCAGCTTGTGTCCAACTCTTTGCGACCCCATGGACAAGCCATGGAATTATCCAGGCAAAAATACTGGGGTGGGTAGCATATCCCTTTTTCCCTGGGATCTTCCCACCCCAGGGATTGAACCCAGGTCTTCCTCATTGTAGGTGGATTCTTTACCATCTGAGCCACCAGAGAAGCCCAAGAATACTGGAGTAGGTAGCCTATCCCTTCTCCAGGAGATCTTCTTGCCCCAGGAATTTGTAAAATCAGTAGGATCTTATTTTTAAAATGGAAGTAGTACAAAAAAGTACAGAAAAGAGAGTAGAAAAAATGTCCTAAATCCCACCATCTGGAAATAACCCTAGGTTTTTTTGTTTTGTTTTGCTTTGCCGAGGGGTGGGGAGGGAGGAGAGTGGGCAGGCCACATCTATTTGGTCTTTCATTTATCTATTTTCATCCGTCATTGTTCTTTGGCCCATGTGGGCCTCCCATCGCGGTGGCCTCTGTTGTCGCAGAGCATGTGGGTGAGTCCGGCTTTGGCACTCCTCCAGCTGCT
>JAIOJX010000002.1:128397681-128422330 GCA_022376925.1 Tragulus kanchil
ATTCCTGGGGCCTAAGTCAGATGAGGCCGCATGTGAGCCAGCACTCCTCACTCCCACTCTGGGGGTCTGAGTTGGGGACTCAGGATCACAGCCTCCAGTCGAGCAGGGCAGGGGCTCCCTGCTAAGGGCTGCAGCAGTGGGGCATGGGTGGGGGGTGCCTGCTACCTCTGAGTGCACTTAAGAGGGGTCATCTCAGATCCACATCCAGATGGGAGGGAGGCAGGTGACGTCAGCCCTGACCCATCCCTGGACCCACAAGCCAGTTGGCCCAGTATCTACCCTGCCTGGAAGAAGGGGGCCCAGTTGTTCCAGAAGCCTGGCAGAGTGAGATCTGGGGCATGCCCGCAGAGGGGATTATGGTTTCAATGCTCCTAAAACCCCTCTGGGCAGCTGTGATTCTCAGGGACAAAGGGCCTGTGTTAAGTCTCCCAAGCAGGCTCAGAGCCAGTGCTGGGCCAGGAGGACTGAGGGGGCAGGGATCCCCTGAGGACCAGGCTACTTGTGCAGGTGTGCGTGGGGCACCAGACTGTGCAGGGCAAGTGCAAACTCCTGGGTATAGGGGTAGCGGGGCAAGTGTTAGAAGGTGCACCCTGTGATGCACACGTGCATTTTGGAAGCACCTGTGTGCGTGTGGATCCCTTATAACCATGTGTCCGTCCTCTGTGATAATGTGCCACCCTGTGCCCGGGGCAAGTCCCATCATCCCTTCCCTGTCCAGGCTGCAACCACTGCTTCCTCCAACACCTACCCCAGGTACAGCTTCCTGGAGTCCTGGCCCAGAGAGAACCATCTTTGAGGCTGAACACTTGCCAGTCTTTGGCAAGAATGAATGCTCCTAACTGGCAGGTTTAGAAGAAAAAGTGCTCAAAGCTGGATCAGAACACAAACCCCTTTGTATGATCACCTCTGGGTTCTTCCTGCAGGAACTGAGCCCGCCGAGGTCCTAGGCCTGCTCTGTCTCCATCTCCCCCAGGAGGCTCCGTGGCCTCAGGAGGTCTTCTCTGCCCCTCCACAGCCTGCCGGCCCTGCCCTTCCCCAGCCCAGATGCATCGTGAGGAAGAAGGCCTTAGGGGGCAGGGTGAAGAGCTCTGGAGGACAGGTGGGGCCTCACCTTCACCACAAGAGTCAGTGGGAGTCTGCGCCCTAAGGAGCCTGTCCAGGAGACCAGTGCAGGGCCAGAAGGAGGGGTGCAGCTTTCTGGACAAAACTGCTCTCTGCACCCTGCGCATGCTCAGTCGCTTCAGTCGTGTCCGACTCTTTGCGACCCCATGGATGGTCGCTCACCGGGCTCCTCTGTCCGCGGGATTCTCCAGGCAAGAAAACTGGAGTGGATTGCCATGCCCTCCTCCAGGGCATCTTCTCGACTCAGGGACTGAAGCCATGTCTCCTGCATCTCCTGCACTCCAGGTGGATTCTGTGTGGCTGAGCCACCAGGGAACCCCTCTCTGCTCTCTTGTCCCCACAATGGCCGGTTAGCAAATGAAGTCCCCAGCTCCCTGAGCCAGCACCATGGACAGGGCTGCATGTGTGGCACAGTAAGGGAAGTGGTTTTCACCAGAGATCCTGATCTGGAGGGGAAGGATCAAGGCTGCATGTTTTCTGGGCCATGAAGTCTCTGTCACAACTGATCTACGCTGCCTTTGCAGTCTGGATGCAGCCCCAGACCAAGTGCAAATGAATGGGTGGGGTGTGCTCAGCCGTGTCCAACTCTTTGGGACTCCATGGTCCGTGGCCCACCAGGTGCCTCTGTCCATGGGATTCTCCAGGCAAGAATTCTGGAGTGGGTTGCCATTTCCTCCTCCAGGGGATCTTCCTGACTCAGGGATCCAGCCTGTGCCTCATGAAGCTCCTGAGCTGCTGGCTGATTCTTCGCCACTGAGCCCATGGGAAGCCCCAAAGGGTGGTAACACTTGTTTATTGGCAATGGCGCTGACATTTCATGAAGTTTTCAAATCTCATGTTCTTCTTCTGAATTCTTATTAACCATTTAAAATGTAAAAAGCATTCTTATCTCATGGAATGTGCAGGACTTGGGCTGAGGGTCAGTGTGCTGACCCCTGGCCTAGGGTCATGATGTGAGTAGGGAGGTGGCAGCTGGACAGGGCCTCCACTCGACACCAGGCCCCCAGCGCTGCCATCCCCATGAGGCCAGGGTCCCTGGCTCCCGGTGGCCAGCACTTCCTCAGCGAGGCCGTGCCCACGCCAGGCTTTGCTCTGCGCCCCTTCTCCTTGTCAGCATGTGGGGTTCTGGACCCAGAACTGGCCCTGCTTGAGGTAGGCACCCTGGGCTCCGTGAAGCTGCTGGGGGCAGCTACTCTGAAGAAGCCCGTGAGGCTGAACCCTCTTTGATCAAATGGGGAAGGACTCTCAGACACCCCCCCAACATCTGAAGTCAGACCTCAAGCAGGTGTCCAGAAGAGAGCCTCAGAGAAGAGAGTAAAATGCCTACCACTGATCTCACTGGGACTGAAGCCATGTCTCCTGCATCTCCTGCACTCCAGGTGGATTCTGTGTGGCTGAGCCACCAGGGAACCCCTCTCTGCTCTCTTGTCCCCACAATGGCCGGTTAGCAAATGAAGTCCCCAGCTCCCTGAGCCAGCACCATGGACAGGGCTGCATGTGTGGCACAGTAAGGGAAGTGGTTTTCACCAGAGATCCTGATCTGGAGGGGAAGGATCAAGGCTGCATGTTTTCTGGGCCATGAAGTCTCTGTCACAACTGATCTACGCTGCCTTTGCAGTCTGGATGCAGCCCCAGACCAAGTGCAAATGAATGGGTGGGGTGTGCTCAGCCGTGTCCAACTCTTTGGGACTCCATGGTCCGTGGCCCACCAGGTGCCTCTGTCCATGGGATTCTCCAGGCAAGAATTCTGGAGTGGGTTGCCATTTCCTCCTCCAGGGGATCTTCCTGACTCAGGGATCCAGCCTGTGCCTCTTGAAGCTCCTGAGCTGCCGGCTGATTCTTCGCCGCTGAGCCCATGGGAAGCCCCAAAGGGTGGTAACACTTGTTTATTGGCAATGGCGCTGACATTTCATGAAGTTTTCAAATCTCATTCTCTTCTTCTGAATTCTTATTAACCATTTAAAATGTAAAAAGCATTCTTATCTCATGGAATGTGCAGGACTTGGGCTGAGGGTCAGTGTGCTGACCCCTGGCCTAGGGTCATGATGTGAGTAGGGAGGTGGCAGCTGGACAGGGCCTCCACTCGACACCAGGCCCCCAGCGCTGCCATCCCCATGAGGCCAGGGTCCCTGGCTCCCGGTGGCCAGCACTTCCTCAGCGAGGCCGTGCCCACGCCAGGCTTTGCTCTGCGCCCCTTCTCCTTGTCAGCATGTGGGGTTCTGGACCCAGAACTGGCCCTGCTTGAGGTAGGCACCCTGGGCTCCGTGAAGCTGCTGGGGGCAGCTACCCTGAAGAAGCCTGTGAAGCTGAACCCTCTTTGATCAAATGGGGAAGGACTCTCAGACACCCCCTCAACATCTGAAGTCAGACCTCAAGCAGGTGCCCAGAAGAGAGCCTCAGAGAAGAGTAAAATGCCTACCACTGTTTCATTTTGTTTGTGCTAAACACGGGGCCAAGACAACCAACAGAACACATCCGGGAGCCTCTCCCTGCACGGCTCTGGGGATTCCCCCAGGAAGAACATCCCCAGTTCCTTGCAGTCTCTTGATGGCCCCTGGTCCCTTCCTTCTGGAGGGGGGCCCCAGGGCCCAGGAGGATATAAAGGGTCCAGTGGAGGGTGCCCCATCACCACAAGACTCCTCACACCAGGACTGGACCACGAGACACTGCAGGCCAGGTAAAGCCCCACCATGGCCGGTTGGGCCCACGAGGTCAGGCAGGCCCTTCTCTGAGACGGGATGGCCTCTCCTCTTCTCCAGGAGCCCTTGAGTCTCCAGCCAGAGCCATGCTGTTGTGGCTGCCACTCGCCCTCCTGTGGAGCCCCACCTGCTGGGCAGGGGGTAAGTCTGGCTGGTTCCCCTCTTCCAGCCCACACCCCTGGAGAACACCCTCATCCCCCTCCCTCCACCCAGGCCTGGGACTGAGCCAGCCCTTGTCACAGACTCACTCTGCTCTCGGGCCTGTCCCCTTGTCCCTGGAGGGGCCTTGTCCTCTTCTGGGCAGAAACAAGCAGCCTGTCCCTGTGTGTTTCTCTTTCTTCCCTTCCCTGCCTGCTTCCTTCATCTAACAGAGATATATGGATCTGGAGGAGGGACCTATTTCAGTACTTCTGAAGACGTCCAAAGCAATATTTCAGTTTTTCCCTGAGAGACCAGGGCTGACCCTTCATCAGTAGACCTGAGTGGAGGGTATTGGACCCTGGCCTAGCTGACAGGGCTCCACTGACACCAGGCCCCCAGCGCTGCCATCCCCATGAGGCCAGGGTCCCTGGCTCCCGGTGGCCAGCACTTCCTCAGCGAGGCCGTGCCCACGCCAGGCTTTGCTCTGCGCCCCTTCTCCTTGTCAGCATGTGGGGTTCTGGACCCAGAACTGGCCCTGCTTGAGGTAGGCACCCTGGGCTCCGTGAAGCTGCTGGGGGCAGCTACCCTGAAGAAGCCTGTGAAGCTGAACCCTCTTTGATCAAATGGGGAAGGACTCTCAGACACCCCCTCAACATCTGAAGTCAGACCTCAAGCAGGTGCCCAGAAGAGAGCCTCAGAGAAGAGTAAAATGCCTACCACTGTTTCATTTTGTTTGTGCTAAACACGGGGCCAAGACAACCAACAGAACACATCCGGGAGCCTCTCCCTGCACGGCTCTGGGGATTCCCCCAGGAAGAACATCCCCAGTTCCTTGCAGTCTCTTGATGGCCCCTGGTCCCTTCCTTCTGGAGGGGGGCCCCAGGGCCCAGGAGGATATAAAGGGTCCAGTGGAGGGTGCCCCATCACCACAAGACTCCTCACACCAGGACTGGACCACGAGACACTGCAGGCCAGGTAAAGCCCCACCATGGCCGGTTGGGCCCACGAGGTCAGGCAGGCCCTTCTCTGAGATGGGATGGCCTCTCCTCTTCTCCAGGAGCCCTTGAGTCTCCAGCCAGAGCCATGCTGTTGTGGCTGCCACTCGCCCTCCTGTGGAGCCCCACCTGCTGGGCAGGGGGTAAGTCTGGCTGGTTCCCCTCTTCCAGCCCACACCCCTGGAGAACACCCTCATCCCCCTCCCTCCACCCAGGCCTGGGACTGAGCCAGCCCTTGTCACAGACTCACTCTGCTCTCGGGCCTGTCCCCTTGTCCCTGGAGGGGCCTTGTCCTCTTCTGGGCAGAAACAAGCAGCCTGTCCCTGTGTGTTTCTCTTTCTTCCCTTCCCTGCCTGCTTCCTTCATCTAACAGAGATATATGGATCTGGAGGAGGGACCTATTTCAGTACTTCTGAAGACGTCCAAAGCAATATTACCGGGATTCGAGTGTTTATAGGTCCTGTAGGCATAATCAAGAGGTGAGCAGACCAGGGCCTGGGAGCCCTTCATTAGTTGCAGCTCCTGCCCCAGTTTCAAGACCTCGAGAAGGGGGCGAGGGTCGCTCCTACCCACACCCTCACTGGGATCCTGAAGACCCCATGTGTCAGCTGAGGCCCTAGGGTACTGGAGCCACCAGCCAGCACATCCTGTTTGTCCCTCTGCCTCTGCTCTTCCTCTCCTGCACCCTAGCTCTGCCCGCTCCTCTCCCCTCCTGCAGGTCTAGCCGCTGTTTCCTGGCTGGATCGAAAGGGAAGGGTGCTTCTTCCCACTCTCTCCTTTCAACCCAACTCAGCTCAACCGGATGGTCTTTCTGTTTGAGATTGCCTGATGGGAAACAGGGGACGTTCTGCCCAGGTTAGGGTTGAAGAGAAAAAGAGGGAAGTCAGAGTGACCCATTAACTGAACACTATAAGTGTGTAGAGGCGCCAAGCCCAGGGCCTTCCCCTCATGCTGGGATGAGAGATTTGCTCGAGTCTGGGAGGATCTTTGCTCAGCATTTACAGGGTCCCCAGGGACCAGGGAAGAGGAAACAGGCCAAAACAACAGGCGCCATGGGAGCCAGAGTGCAGGAGAGGCTAGAGTGTGGGGGGCCAGGTGAGGAGGGGCCTCTGGAGTGGCCACTGGGGTGGGAAGGCCACAGATAAGGGTCCGATGCTCCACAGGTCTGCCACCTGCTCTAGGGCAGGGACTGGGCTCACGTGCTGGGCCAGAGCGCAGCTCCCCGCTCTGAGCCATGACGCCCGCGGCCCCTCCGGTGTCATGCTGACTGGGTGCCTTGAGGAGCTCTCCTGATGGAAAATCGCAGACACCCTCATTCCCCTCCCTCCACCCGGGCCTGGGACTGAGCCAGCCCTTGTCACAAACTCACTCTGCTCTCGGGCCTGTCCCCTTGTCCCTGGAGGGGCCTTGTCCTCTTCTGGGCAGAAACAAGCAGCCTGTCCCTGTGTGTTTCTCTTTCTTCCCTTCCCTGCCTGCTTCCTTCATCTAACAGAGATATATGGATCTGGAGGAGGGACCTATTTCAGTACTTCTGAAGACGTCCAAAGCAATATTACCGGGATTCGAGTGTTTATAGGTCCTGTAGGCATAATCAAGAGGTGAGCAGACCAGGGCCTGGGAGCCCTTCATTAGTTGCAGCTCCTGCCCCAGTTTCAAGACCTCGAGAAGGGGGCGAGGGTCGCTCCTACCCACACCCTCACTGGGATCCTGAAGACCCCATGTGTCAGCTGAGGCCCTAGGGTACTGGAGCCACCAGCCAGCACATCCTGTTTGTCCCTCTGCCTCTGCTCTTCCTCTCCTGCACCCTAGCTCTGCCCGCTCCTCTCCCCTCCTGCAGGTCTAGCCGCTGTTTCCTGGCTGGATCGAAAGGGAAGGGTGCTTCTTCCCACTCTCTCCTTTCAACCCAACTCAGCTCAACCGGATGGTCTTTCTGTTTGAGATTGCCTGATGGGAAACAGGGGACGTTCTGCCCAGGTTAGGGTTGAAGAGAAAAAGAGGGAAGTCAGAGTGACCCATTAACTGAACACTATAAGTGTGTAGAGGCGCCAAGCCCAGGGCCTTCCCCTCATGCTGGGATGAGAGATTTGCTCGAGTCTGGGAGGATCTTTGCTCAGCATTTACAGGGTCCCCAGGGACCAGGGAAGAGGAAACAGGCCAAAACAACAGGCGCCATGGGAGCCAGAGTGCAGGAGAGGCTAGAGTGTGGGGGGCCAGGTGAGGAGGGGCCTCTGGAGTGGCCACTGGGGTGGGAAGGCCACAGATAAGGGTCCGATGCTCCACAGGTCTGCCACCTGCTCTAGGGCAGGGACTGGGCTCACGTGCTGGGCCAGAGCGCAGCTCCCCGCTCTGAGCCATGACGCCCGCGGCCCCTCCGGTGTCATGCTGACTGGGTGCCTTGAGGAGCTCTCCTGATGGAAAATCGCAGACACTGCTCCCCCGAATCATTCCCACTTTGCAGATGGGCACACTGAGGCCTGGAGAGGCTGGGTAACAAGCCCAAACACAGAGCCTGAGAGGGGCAGAGCCGGGGTGAGACAGGAAGCCTGTCTCAGGCACCAGAGTCAGGTGCTCAGGGACCTAAGCTGCAGTGACAGGCTGTCCTTGCTAGTGACGGAGGTGGGGGATGGAGGACCTTGGACTGGGACAAGATCCTGGGCCTTCAAATCGCCCCGTTTTCTCAGTATCCAGGTGAGATTCGGCTCCTCCTGGAGTGAGAAATATGGAGTTCCGGGTGGAACACCTCAGGAATTGCTCCTGCAACCTGACGAACACATTATAGAAATCTACGGCTCCTACAAGCTTTACCTCCGCAGCTTGTTTATATACACCAACCTACAGTACTCGGTCCCATTTGGGAAGGCAGATGGCAAGACCTTCACTGACTATCCTGATGACAGTGAGAAAGTGCTCGTCGGAATCCACGGGCTGTATAAGCTTCTGGGCATCATCGGCATCGGCTTTGAGTGGGATTATCCTTCATACTGAAGCAAACAGCACCTCAACCATAAAGAGATGACCACTCCTGGGTCCTCAGGGTGGGGCCATGAGATACCCTACCACGCACGTGTGGCTGGTGGTGGGCACAAGGCAGCAGGGACCTGAGGGTAGCCCTGAATCGGAATCCACAATAAATCAAGCTTCTGCAGCTACCGTGGGTCCAGGGTGGTCCTTGGTCTCAGATCTGAACAAAGCCTTCTGAGTGTGTGGGGACGAAGCCTCCAGGGTGGCGCTCACTGAGCGGGAGGGGGTCTGACACCCCAGGGCTGGGTGATTCTCACAGGATGCAGGGCCTGCCTTACAGACCCTGGGCCAATCCCACAATCTCTGAAGATTCGGGTTTCTCGAGGCACCATCCCTTGCTCTTTATTGCAAGTTCATGCAGGTGGCCTGAACTGCTTAGGCTAAACTCCAGGATTCCCTGAGGGTGCAAAGGCCTCAGGGAAGCCACTCAGTCCTTCATTTACCCATTCAGTCACTCAGCATACCTTTGCCAAGGCCTGGCCCACAAATGGATCCCTGGACACCAGAGAAATTAAGAACCCACCTATCTAGCTGTGGACCCCCCATGGGGAATGGATGCCTAGGCTGATGGAGCCAGCTGGTTGCAACCTCTGCTGGTCGCTGCCTCTGCATTGATAGTGACAGCTTTAACCCCCTGTGCTCAGGCCCATGCCCAGGGCTGGGTGTGCTTCAGGGAAGACTTCCTGGAGGAGGCAACATCGGACTAAGTAGAAAGGCAGAGTGAGAACTGGCCAGGTGGGAACAAGGGGAGGGGGCCATGCAGGCAGAGAGATGCCCACGGGAATGGCCAGAGCCAGGCACCCCCTGGGCCCCACTTCTGCCCCCACCAAGGTGGGCATTGGTTCCAGTGCAGAGGACAGGAAAGCAGCCCCCAGGCCTGTACATCCTACCAATGCCTCCATCAGATGGCAGCAGCCAGGCCCTCAGCCATGGTGCCGGGCCACCCTGTGCCCCTCAGCTCCCTGCGGCGGCCCCAGGAGGACAGGACCTTCCTGTCCCCATTTGCAAAAGGGAAAGGGAGGGCTTCCCCTGGTGGCCCAGTGGGTAAGGACACAGCCTTGTAGTGCAAGAGGCGCCAGTTCAATCCCTGGCCAGGGAAGATCCCACGTGCCGCAGAGCGGCTGGACCGATGTGTCCAATTACCGAGCCGGAGCTCTGGGGTGCATATGCTCAGAGCCGGCGCTCTGCAATGACACACACCACCATGATGGGAGGCCCACAGGAGCCAAAGAACAAAGACGGATGAAAACAGAGAAATGAAAGACCCATAGAAGTGGTCCGCCCGTCCCCCTCCCTCCCCATCCCACTCCCCCAAAAGATAAATAAATTAAAAAAAAAAAAAAAAGGGAAAGGGAGACCCAGTGAGCACATGGCTCAGCCTGTCACGCAGCACTCGTGGCAGAGTTGGGACACAGCAGGAGGAGGTCTGGCTGCAAAGTCTGGGCTCAGAACCCCCGACCCACCAAAAAGTCTCTGGCTGATCCTCATCTCTCTAGGGAGACAGGTGCGGACATCGTCCTCTTCTAGTTTTAATTTTCCATGCTTGTTGAGAGTCACGGAAGGTCCTAACCTAGAGTCTGTGGAGAAAATGCAGGAATCCAGGAACTTGGACAAGGAAGCACGCTCCACTATGTTTGCTGTCATCCGTGGAAACACCCGCTCTCTCTTGGTATCCAGGGTTCTTTGGAGCCCTCCTTCCCATCACCTGCAACCTTGCCATGTCGATGACAGTGTTCCTGGAAAGCTGTAATGGAATCTCACCTTCAACACGACTTCCACGTTCTGGGTGTTTGCAGATCTGTCTTTTCCTTTTTTTCTTCTTTTGTATTTTGGCCAGGCGTCAAGGCTTGAAGACTAGTCCCCCAACCAGGGATCGAACCCCGGCCCTCAGTACGAAACCCCCAAATCCCGACCACAAGGCCACAAGGGGACTCCCCGATTTGCCTCTTCTTGAAGCAGCAAGAACACACAGGTGCTTGGAAGGCATGTGCTGACAGGTGGCTCTGCAGCGGCTTGTCAGCATGGTCCTATCTTCCTTCTCAGGGAAGGCAGAAGGAAGGCTCCAGAAAGGGCAGCGAGACTCCCAGTGGAGTTTCAGGCTCGTCTGCGGGGACCCTCCAGCTCTTTGTCCTCACATCTTCCTGGGGTCCTGGGTGCTGAGGGCTTACCCAGCGGGCAGCTCTGCTGCATCACCTCGGGGTGCTCGCCACTTGTCCCAGGCATGGGAGTGGGTGGCGGCTGTGCTCCCATGTGCTGCCCGGGGAAGGTGGGCTGGAATGTGCTGAGCTCTGCTGGTGCCCATTTGCAAGAACCAGGGACAGGGAAGAGGGTGCTGGCAAGAGACCCAGGCCAATGAGTGTGGCGATGATAGTGGGGCTCAGGACTCATTCCTGGGATCTAGTCTGGCCTTGACCACCCTCTCTCCAAGTGACCTCAGGCAAGAGGCTGAGCCTCTCCCAAGTTGTTTCTTCAGAAACAGTGGGAAAAAAGCAGTGACATGATGTCACCAGGGTTCAGACGTCGTCTGGAGGCCTGATTTGAGTGATGCTCCTCCACTGGCCTTTATTGCAGGTGCTTGAAAGGGGCAGTGGCTTAGACTTGTCATTTAGGGAGGGCAACTGCACCCAAATGAGGGAAGGCGGGGGCCTCAATCCCAGGTTCTCCGCAGCCAGCCTCTGTTGGGCCTTTTGGCAGGTGGGGTCACCTAGTGTCGAGACTGCCTTTAAATGTCGTCCCACATACCCAGGGCGCTGTGCATCTTGGGCGTTTCAGGACAAACATCAGCGGGGTGCTGGGAAGGAAAGGGGAGGCGGTGAGTCCCCTCCCTCCCAGCATCCGACTGAGGTTTGAGGCGCACTGAGCCCGCAGTTAGGAGCTCCCAGCGGCCAGGGCTGGAGTCCCCCGCAACCCGCAGCGCGCACCTGCATCCGGCACCTGCTCCCGGGCACCAGCAGGGGGCGGCCGGCCGCCGTCGGGTCACGCGCGGGCCTGGGATTCCGCGCCCGCGCTCCCGCCTCCTAGGGGCCCCTCCGGTGTGTCCGCCGGTCCCCGCTCCTGTGCCTTTTCAGAATCGGCTTCAAGGGCGGATTGGGCCCCGAGAAGCCGTACGCGCAGTCGGCCCCGCGCGGCGACCAGAGAGCTGGCGACCCGCGCGGGGAAGCGGGACCCAGCGAGGCCCAGCGCGGTCCAGAGCCGGTCCCGGGAACCCGCGCGGGGCTTCCTCGACGTCACGTGGGCTTGGTCCCCTGCCGTGACCGGAAGCCAGGTGACTCCGAGCTGGGACCTATGGGCAAGGCCAGAGCGACGCTGATGCTCGCGTTGAATAAAGATCCTGCACACGCACGTGAGCCTGCAAGGTTCTTGTCCCCAAGGGGCGTGGCTGCCAGGGTCCCCAGGCTCCCGGCCCCGGGGGCTGGCCCTTCGCCCGCGCACTGGGCGAGCCTTGTATCCGGGTGCCCGGAGGTCCTGAGCATCGCGGCGGCGTCTCCCCCACGCGTGACTCCGTGGGGGCAGGGCTCGGCCCGGAGGACGCTCAGTGTGTGCTGTGGGAACCGAGGTGGAATCCCTGAGAACCCGGTCCCGAATGAGAACGGACTGTGCCAGGATGGCGCTTGGCTTCCCAGAGTCCCTGTCGCAGCCTCCCTCCTGCTCTCCGCTCTGTCCTGCTCGCCTCCAAGGCAGCCTCTTCGCTGCCTTCCCAGACTGAGGCCGGGACCGCTGTGGGCGTCGGTCCTGTGACTCTTCCTTCAACGCTGACCTGCTTGCCAAGCAGGAGGCGCTGGGAGACGACCCTCTCCCAGCGGCCAGCCCCAGGAAGGTGGGCGCGGAAAAGGGGCCAGTGTCCTCAGTGCTGACACAGACAGATGTGTCTTTTAGCAAGTCAGGGGCAAGGAGTTAATGATGCAAGAGAGAGTTCCCAAGTGTTGCTGGTGGAAACAAGTTCTGTTGAAGAGGTTTGTGTGAGCAGTTCTCCTGTGATTGGATTGATTTGTTCAGCAGGGGAAGGATGAGGGGATGGATGAAAGGACCGGTGGATGGACGGACGGAGGGAAGGGTGGATGGACGGATGGAGGGACGGATGGATGAACGGACGGTGGGAGGGCAGGATCAATGCATGGATGCGGCGGGACGCCCTGGGATTCCCGTAGGGCCCCTCCGTGTCCGCCGGTCCCCTCCTGTGCCTTTTCAGAATCGGCTTCAAGGGCGGATTGGGCCCCGAGAAGCCGTACGCGCAGTCGGCCCCGCGCGGCGACCAGAGAGCTGGCGACCCGCGCGGGGAAGCGGGACCCAGCGAGGCCCAGCGCGGTCCAGAGCCGGTCCCGGGAACCCGCGCGGGGCTTCCTCGACGTCACGTGGGCTTGGTCCCCTGCCGTGACCGGAAGCCAGGTGACTCCGAGCTGGGACCTATGGGCAAGGCCAGAGCGACGCTGATGCTCGCGTTGAATAAAGATCCTGCACACGCACGTGAGCCTGCAAGGTTCTTGTCCCCAAGGGGCGTGGCTGCCAGGGTCCCCAGGCTCCCGGCCCCGGGGGCTGGCCCTTCGCCCGCGCACTGGGCGAGCCTTGTATCCGGGTGCCCGGAGGTCCTGAGCATCGCGGCGGCGTCTCCCCCACGCGTGACTCCGTGGGGGCAGGGCTCGGCCCGGAGGACGCTCAGTGTGTGCTGTGGGAACCGAGGTGGAATCCCTGAGAACCCGGTCCCGAATGAGAACGGACTGTGCCAGGATGGCGCTTGGCTTCCCAGAGTCCCTGTCGCAGCCTCCCTCCTGCTCTCCGCTCTGTCCTGCTCGCCTCCAAGGCAGCCTCTTCGCTGCCTTCCCCAGACTGAGGCCGGGACCGCTGTGGGCGTCGGTCCTGTGACTCTTCCTTCAACGCTGACCTGCTTGCCAAGCAGGAGGCGCTGGGAGACGACCCTCTCCCAGCGGCCAGCCCCAGGGAAGGTGGGCGCCGGAAAAGGGGCCAGTGTCCTCAGTGCTGACACAGACAGATGTGTCTTTTAGCAAGTCAGGGGCAAGGAGTTAATGATGCAAGAGAGAGTTCCCAAGTGTTGCTGGTGGAAACAAGTTCTGTTGAAGAGGTTTGTGTGAGCAGTTCTCCTGTGATTGGATTGATTTGTTCAGCAGGGGAAGGATGAGGGGATGGATGAAAGGACCGGTGGATGGACGGACGGAGGGAAGGGTGGATGGACGGATGGAGGGACGGATGGATGAACGGACGGTGGGAGGGCAGGATCAATGCATGGATGTGGATTGATGGATGGACAGATGGAAGGAAGAGTAGCACCCATCCTCTTTCTGCGTGGGGCCAGCCTGGTGGAGTCCCTAGAGTGGTGTTAGTTAATCCTCACAGCACGTCTCAGGTGGACATGAATCTTCTGTCTTCAGTGAGAAGAGCCAGGCTGAGAGTTGACATAAATGACCCAGTGAGTTGTGGGATTTAAACCCACCATTGCTCCGCCCTCACATTCAGATGTCCACCCAGTGCCCACTGGGTGCCATCTGGGGCGAGATGGCCTTTCCTGGATCCCCGCACGCCTGCCCACACTCTTCAGCACCTGCATGACACGGGGCCTCCCTGCAGCTTTCCTTGGGCGGCTCTGGGAAGTCAGGGCCCAGGCGCTCGCAGGGCCTGTGGCCGAGCCGGCCTGGTGCCCATGAGCACCTTCTCAGTGGTTTCTAGTGAGTTCAGAGACCAGGCATGTGGTGCACCTGAGCCCTGGGCTCGGGCCGAGGGAGGGGCAGTTTATCCTGGACTTGCTCCTGCTTCTCCCCTGGCCTTTGGCAGGTGTCCATCTTTTGGCCGTCAGAACATGCCAGTCCTTCCTTCGTACGTGCCCGCTGAGCCATGGAGGGGCTGCGTGTTGGGCTGTGAACTGTTGCTTCTCCACAACACTGAACGGTGCAGCCCCCAACCTGTCCTGGCGCTGGACAGTGGCCCTTATCCCCGACCCGCCAGAGGCCCATCAGGGACCAGGGAATGGCCGGCCCTGGGGGCCGTGAGAAACATTCAGCCTCGTAGCTGGCTGGTGGGGCAGGCAGAGACCAAGAGACCAAGAGGAGCTGGAGGTGGGCTCCAGCCACCCACCCATCCCCCAGGGCTCCAAGACAACCCTCCTGTCTGTTTGCCTGGCCAGGGTTGGGGTGGAGTTTTATTAGCACAAACAAGGGCCAAGCTTCCAAATCCTCTGCAAACACCCTCGGGGAAAGGGCAGGGACAGAGAGGACAAAGGGCGGGTGTCTAGTCCAGGCCAAGGTCAGGCGGGAAGTCTCTCCGTGGACTTTGCTTTGGGTTCAGGCTCCTTCCTCCTCACTCTGTGTTGACACAGCGGGAGGCTGGAGGGGGCAGCCAGGCTGGGGGAGCTGAGCAGTGTCTGCTGTCTGCTGCCGGCAAGCCGCAGCGGGGCTGAGGCATACACACAGAGATGGGCACTACCCAGGAGGTGTTTGACTTCAGTGAAGGACCAGCTGTCCCAGGCCTCACGAGACACCAGAGGCACTGAGTCCTGGCCTCCAGCTGGGTCCTAAAGGGCCAGGAGCATCTCAGGTGGACATGAATCTTCTGTCTTCAGTGAGAAGAGCCAGGCTGAGAGTTGACATAAATGACCCAGTGAGTTGTGGGATTTAAACCCACCATTGCTCCGCCCTCACATTCAGATGTCCACCCAGTGCCCACTGGGTGCCATCTGGGGCGAGATGGCCTTTCCTGGATCCCGCACGCCTGCCCACACTCTTCAGCACCTGCATGACACGGGGCCTCCCTGCAGCTTTCCTTGGGCGGCTCTGGGAAGTCAGGGCCCAGGCGCTCGCAGGGCCTGTGGCCGAGCCGGCCTGGTGCCCATGAGCACCTTCTCAGTGGTTTCTAGTGAGTTCAGAGACCAGGCATGTGGTGCACCTGAGCCCTGGGCTCGGGCCGAGGGAGGGGCAGTTTATCCTGGACTTGCTCCTGCTTCTCCCCTGGCCTTTGGCAGGTGTCCATCTTTTGGCCGTCAGAACATGCCAGTCCTTCCTTCGTACGTGCCCGCTGAGCCATGGAGGGGCTGCGTGTTGGGCTGTGAACTGTTGCTTCTCCACAACACTGAACGGTGCAGCCCCCAACCTGTCCTGGCGCTGGACAGTGGCCCTTATCCCCGACCCGCCAGAGGCCCATCAGGGACCAGGGAATGGCCGGCCCTGGGGGCCGTGAGAAACATTCAGCCTCGTAGCTGGCTGGTGGGGCAGGCAGAGACCAAGAGACCAAGAGGAGCTGGAGGTGGGCTCCAGCCACCCACCCATCCCCCAGGGCTCCAAGACAACCCTCCTGTCTGTTTGCCTGGCCAGGGTTGGGGTGGAGTTTTATTAGCACAAACAAGGGCCAAGCTTCCAAATCCTCTGCAAACACCCTCGGGGAAAGGGCAGGGACAGAGAGGACAAAGGGCGGGTGTCTAGTCCAGGCCAAGGTCAGGCGGGAAGTCTCTCCGTGGACTTTGCTTTGGGTTCAGGCTCCTTCCTCCTCACTCTGTGTTGACACAGCGGGAGGCTGGAGGGGGCAGCCAGGCTGGGGGAGCTGAGCAGTGTCTGCTGTCTGCTGCCGGCAAGCCGCAGCGGGGCTGAGGCATACACACAGAGATGGGCACTACCCAGGAGGTGTTTGACTTCAGTGAAGGACCAGCTGTCCCAGGCCTCACGAGACACCAGAGGCACTGAGTCCTGGCCCTCCAGCGCTGGACGGTCTCCTTCAAAGCCCCTGCTTTTTCTCTTTTCTGTTTTCTGTTTTTGGCACAGCTTGTGGAATCTTTGTTCCTCAGTCAAAGCTCGAACCTGTGCCCTTGGCAATGGAAGTGCCGAGTCCTAACCACTAGACCGCCGGGGAATTCCCAAATCCATCTGAGACCCACTTTTTCCTGGGTCCCCGCCAAGGCTCCTGAATTGTGAATCTCACCAAAAGGGTGAATCTGGACTCCATCAGGCCAGGCTCCCAAGGAAGAGGAAGGCCACCGGCTCCAGGAGGGGCGCCCGGAGGGATGGACGCTGTTGAGGGAGACCCTGCCAGGGTTTGCCCATCCGGTCTGTGTAGGCCATGGGTGTAGGCCCCAGGCTGGAGGGACCCTGCGCAGCCTGATTCCCTGCTTGCAATCCCGACCTGGTCGCCTCGGCCCAGGGAGGTCTGCCGTGTGGGGACCAGGACCCCTGACCCCGAGTGCTCCAGGCCTCAGGGCCGGGGTGAGGAGGCAGAGGGGATGGACCTGCAGGCCTGCTCCGGAGGCCCGGGTCCTGGGCCAGGGGCAGGGGCTGCTGAGGATAGCTTACAACGAGAATCAGGATACCGGGTCAGCTCCCTTCTCACTCAACCCCAGGTCCGGAGTCCGGGGCCGCACTCGGCTCTTCCGGTGCTGCGGTGGAGACCCCCCTTCCCTCTCGCTGACGACACCCACCCGGCTAAGAAAGCTCAGCTGTTCCCAGAGACGCAAATCAACCCAAAAATAAAGACCTAGGCAGGAACAGACGCTGATGCTGGGGATGAGATGAGGAGCCCGTGGCTGCCCATCTCCCGCCCCACCCACCCGAGGAAGCAGGGTGTCCAGCTGGGGTGGGGGAGGAGCTCCCCACCCGCCCCGAGCCCATCTTCAGCTGAGCTGCCATGGCCATGGTCCTTCGGGGCCCCTCGGTCTCCCACGGTCTTCCCAGCCTCCTGGAGGGACAGGCAGGTGGCGACGGGGCCCTGCCTCGGACAGCAGGTGTGTCCCTCCTCTCAGTGTCTGCTCCAGCATCTCCTGGGCCCTTGGCTGGAACGTCCGTGGCTGGGCCTTCCTGGAGGCAGCAGCACGGCCCCTCGGGCCCCCCGGAAACCAGGCAGATGAAGGAGGTGGCGTCACCAGAACAGGGTGAGTCCTAGACAAACTTTTCCCTGAGGCACTGAGTCCCCCCAGCTGACGGTCTCCTTCAAAGCCCCTGCTTTTCTCTTTCTGTTTTCTGTTTTTGGCACAGCTTGTGGAATCTTTGTTCCTCAGTCAAAGCTCGAACCTGTGCCCTTGGCAATGGAAGTGCCGAGTCCTAACCACTAGACCGCCGGGGAATTCCCAAATCCATCTGAGACCCACTTTTTCCTGGGTCCCCGCCAAGGCTCCTGAATTGTGAATCTCACCAAAAGGGTGAATCTGGACTCCATCAGGCCAGGCTCCCAAGGAAGAGGAAGGCCACCGGCTCCAGGAGGGGCGCCCGGAGGGATGGACGCTGTTGAGGGAGACCCTGCCAGGGTTTGCCCATCCGGTCTGTGTAGGCCATGGGTGTAGGCCCCAGGCTGGAGGGACCCTGCGCAGCCTGATTCCCTGCTTGCAATCCCGACCTGGTCGCCTCGGCCCAGGGAGGTCTGCCGTGTGGGGACCAGGACCCCTGACCCCGAGTGCTCCAGGCCTCAGGGCCGGGGTGAGGAGGCAGAGGGGATGGACCTGCAGGCCTGCTCCGGAGGCCCGGGTCCTGGGCCAGGGGCAGGGGCTGCTGAGGATAGCTTACAACGAGAATCAGGATACCGGGTCAGCTCCCTTCTCACTCAACCCCAGGTCCGGAGTCCGGGGCCGCACTCGGCTCTTCCGGTGCTGCGGTGGAGACCCCCCTTCCCTCTCGCTGACGACACCCACCCGGCTAAGAAAGCTCAGCTGTTCCCAGAGACGCAAATCAACCCAAAAATAAAGACCTAGGCAGGAACAGACGCTGATGCTGGGGATGAGATGAGGAGCCCGTGGCTGCCCATCTCCCGCCCCACCCACCCGAGGAAGCAGGGTGTCCAGCTGGGGTGGGGGAGGGAGCTCCCCCCACCCGCCCCCGAGCCCATCTTCAGCTGAGCTGCCATGGCCATGGTCCTTCGGGGGCCCCTCGGTCTCCCACGGTCTTCCCAGCCTCCCTGGAGGGACAGGCAGGTGGCGACGGGGCCCTGCCTCGGACAGCAGGTGTGTCCCTCCTCTCAGTGTCTGCTCCAGCATCTCCTGGGCCCTTGGCTGGAACGTCCGTGGCTGGGCCTTCCTGGAGGCAGCAGCACGGCCCCTCGGGCCCCCCGGAAACCAGGCAGATGAAGGAGGTGGCGTCACCAGAACAGGGTGAGTCCAGTTCTCTTTCCTGGGTCAGGGAGGCCTCACCCCGACTGAGGGACCTCCGGCTCTCCTCCTTGATTCCTCCCCTGCCTCCCCAGGAGGCTCGCTGCCCCCGAGGCCGGGCCTCAGCCCTGCAGCCCTGTCCCGCCATCCAGGGAGTGTCCCCAGAAGATGAGAGAAGCAGCAGGGAGACCAGGCCCCACAGGAGAGCAGAGGGGCCTGTGGAGGGGGACCTGTGGGGGCGGGGGCAGAGGGCTCCTTGGGGTCGCAGCTCCAACAGCAGAAGCAGGAGGAGGCCGTCCGTCCCACGACCTCCCCAGCTCCAGACACGGCTCCGGTTCTAGCGTCCTGGATGCCCCCGAGGATGGCCGTCAGTTCACGGGTGTCAGAGCCCGGGGCCCTGGAGGGCTGCACCTGGCCCGCCCCTCACCCTGGTGCTTTCGGGCTCCTGGCCTGCCCTTCCAGGGGGACAGCTGAGAGGAGGCCGAGGACAGCAGGCCACCTGAGGCCAGTGCCTCCTAGGGACCAGGCCCGCGGAGCTGGCCAGGCCTCCCCAGAGTGCACGTGGAGCCAGGCCATCTCGCAGGCAGCCGTCCCCCCGGCGTCTGGCAGAGCCGGGGTCCAGTCACACGGGAGCTGTGCCCAAGGGTAATCAAATAGAAGAGGAATTTTCCTCTTTACAGAGAAGTTGCGGTTCCTCAGTGGAGAAGCAATCACAGATTATCAGTGCTGTGCAATCGAAGAAAGAAATTGATCTTGGCAATGATCAACAACTGCTTCCATCGCCAAGAGACAAGCAAACGTCCGTCATGCACCTTCTGATAGAAGATACACCTGTGCCTCTGAAGTGTCTTGTCCGAAAACACCAATTTGTATTTGCTCGAGCCTCTGGGATACAAATACCAATTACCAGGAAACAGAGGCAGGAAAACAAGGTAGAGGCTGCACAGGATGCTGTTCTGACCTGGACGTTGAGTTCCTCCAACCACCGTTACAGCCCTGCCCCACCGGGATGGGGCCTCGGGAAGTCCTCTGGGAGATGAGGGCTTAGGTGTGGGGCCCTCAGGATGGCATGAGAGCCCTCGTAAAGAGAGACTTGGCTGGAACGTCCGTGGCTGGGCCTTCCTGGAGGCAGCAGCACGGCCCCTCGGGCCCCCCGGAAACCAGGCAGATGAAGGAGGTGGCGTCACCAGAACAGGGTGAGTCCAGTTCTCTTTCCTGGGTCAGGGAGGCCTCACCCCGACTGAGGGACCTCCGGCTCTCCTCCTTGATTCCTCCCCTGCCTCCCCAGGAGGCTCGCTGCCCCCGAGGCCGGGCCTCAGCCCTGCAGCCCTGTCCCGCCATCCAGGGAGTGTCCCCAGAAGATGAGAGAAGCAGCAGGGAGACCAGGCCCCACAGGAGAGCAGAGGGGCCTGTGGAGGGGGACCTGTGGGGGCGGGGGCAGAGGGCTCCTTGGGGTCGCAGCTCCAACAGCAGAAGCAGGAGGAGGCCGTCCGTCCCACGACCTCCCCAGCTCCAGACACGGCTCCGGTTCCAGCGTCCTGGATGACCCCGAGGACGGCTGGCGGGCCTCTCACGGGTGTCAGAGCCCGGGGCCCTGGAGGGCTGCACCTGGCCCGCCCCTCACCCTGGCGCTTTCGGGCTCCTGGCCTGCCCTTCCAGGGAGACAGCTGAGAGGAGGCCGAGGACAGCAGGCCACCTGAGGCCAGTGCCTCCCAGGGACCAGGCCCGCAGAGCTGGCCAGGCCTCCCCAGAGTGCACGTGGAGCCAGGCCATCTCGCAGGCAGCCGTCCCCGGGGTCCAGTCACACGGGAGCTGTACCCCAGGATAGTCTAATAGAAGAGGAATTTTACTCTTTACAGAGAAGTTGCAGCTCCTCAGTGGAGAAGCAATCACAGATTATCAGTGTTGTGCAATGGAAGAAAGAAACTGATCTTGGCAATGATCAACAACTGCTTCCATCGCCAAGAGACAAGCAAACGTCCGTCACGCACCTTCTGATAGAAGATACACCTGTGCCTCTGAAGTGTCTTGTCCGAAAACACCAATTTGTATTTGCTCGAGCCTCTGGGATACAAATACCAATTACCAGGAAACAGAGGCAGGAAAACAAGGTAGAGGCTGCACAGGATGCTGTTCTGACCTGGACGTTGAGTTCCCTCCAAATCCACCCGTTACAGCCCTGCCCCACCGGGATGGGGCCTCGGGAAGTCCTCTGGGGAGATGAGGGCTTAGGTGTGGGGCCCTCAGGATGGCATGAGAGCCCTCGTAAAAGAGAGAGCAGAGGGCTGGCCAGCACTGCGCCGTGAGGACACAGCGAGAAGGTGCCCGTCGGCAGGGTGGGAAGAGAGCTCCCAGGGACGGGGATTTGCTGCTAGGTGTGTGTGGTGTGCATGCGTGGAGGGGCGTGTGCAAGCTCCTGCTGTCGGGAGAGCTGGCAGGTGTGTGTGCTGAAAGTGTATCAGCCTGTGAGCCTTCCGTGCCTTTTGAGCTCGTGTGTGTGTGTGTGCGTGTGTGTGCGTGTGTGCGTGTGCAGGTGGGCGCCAGAATAGCCATGCTCCTGTGCTCTATGATAATGCATCTGCTGTGCTCTCAGGCAAGTCCCATCATCCCCTCCTTGTCCGGGCTGGCAGTCAACACTTCCTCCAACTGCCTCTCCAGGTACTGCTTCCTCGTCCTGGGCCGAAGCCCTGGCTGTCTGGAGGAGAATGAAGGCTCCTAACTGGCAGCTTAACAGAAAACGTGCCCAAGGCTAGGACCCGAACACAAGCCCCTTTGTATGATCGCCTCTAGGCCTTTCCTCCAGGAGCTGAGCCCGCCAAGGTCCTAGGCCTCCTCAGCCTCCCCCAAGAGGCTCTGTGGTCTCGGGAGGGCTTCTCTGCCCCTCCACAGCCTGCTGGCCCTGCCCTTCCCCAGCCCAGATGCTTTGCGGGACGAAGGCTACAGGGGTGTGTGTGCAGAGCTCTGGAGGACAGATGAGGCCTCACCTTTGCTACAGGAGTCAGTAGGGGCCTGAGCCCTAAGGAGCCTGTCCAGGAGACCAGTGCAGGGCCAGAAGGAGGGGTGCAGCTTTGCTCCCTTCTCCCCACTGAAGGCTGGTTGTTTTAGGAAGCCCTCTGCCCTTCCTAGAGCCAGCATCATGCACACACAGGGCCTCTTCCGGGCAGGGACAAAGGGTCTACCAGGAATCCTGACTTGGAGGGTGAAGGGCCACTCATTCTATGTTGCCAGGTCACAAAGTACATGGGACATGCTCCCCAGTGCCCTTTCCAGCCTGGACACAGCCCCAGGCCGTGTCCAAATGATGGACAGTCACACAGGTTTATGGACAATGATATTGAAGCTTCATGGTTTTGCACTTGTCATAAATTTTCCTGGAATTTTTTCCTGACAATATCAAAATGTAAAGAACAGTCTAAGAGCAGAGAAGTGATAAAACCCCTATTGGCAGGACTCAGCCTTTAGGCCACCACACGCTGACCCCTGCTTAGGTATGTGCTGTGAGGAGTGAGCTAGACAGAGCCTCCATCAACACCAGGCCCCCAGCGCTGCCATCCCTATGAGGCCAGGGTCCCTGGTTCCTGGCAGCCAGCCCTTCCCCAGTGAGGCTGTGCACACCCCAGCCCCTGCTCTGTGCCGCTTCTCCTTGTCACCATGTGGCGATTCTGCTCAAGGCTGGAGCCCTGGGCCCCAGGAAGCGGTTGGGGGCAGCCACCCTGAATTGCTCCCGTGGGGTTGAACCCTGTTTGATCAAAGGGGGAAGCACTTTCAGGACACCTCCTCTACCCCTGAGGTCAAGGTCAAGTGCAGGTGCACAGGAAGGAGACCCAGGGGTAACAGTGAATGGCCTGTGATCTGTCTAAGTGTTTGTGTAGCCACAGGGCCAAGACAATCAATTTAGTGCATCCGGGAGCCTCCCGGGGAAGGCTTGGAGATTCCCCCAGGAAGAGCTCTCCCCAGCTCCTTCCTGTCTCCTGTGACCCCTTTGCTCCTTCCTCCTGGAGGGGGCCCCACAGGGCCCAGGAGTGTATAAAGGGCTGAGCAGAGGGTGCCCAGGTACCACAAGATTCCCAGCGCCAGGACTAGACCACGACACTCTGCAGGCCAGGTGAGGCCCGCCCCTTGCCATGCTGAGCTCATGAGTCGGGCAGGGCCCTCTCTGAGATGGGATGGCCTGTCCTCTTCTCTCCAGCAGCCCTTGACTCTCCAGCCAGAAGCCATGCTGCTGTGGCTGACCCTCGCCCTCCTGTGGAGCCCCACCTGCTGGGCAGCGGGTAAGACTGGCTGGGTCTCCCCTCTCCCCGGCTTCAGCCCATCTTCCCAGAGGCCAGCCTCACCTCCCTCCACCCAAGTCCTCGGTTTGACCAGCCCTTGTCACAGACTCACTCTCCTCTCAGGCCTGTCCCCTTCTCTGGAGGGGCTGTGTCTTCTTCTGGGTAGAAATGACCAGTCTGTCCCTGTGTGTTTATTCGAGTAACCCTATTGGGCAGGAGCATCAGGCACTTGTCATAAATTTTCCTGGAATTTTTCCTGACAATATCAAAATGTAAAGAACAGTCTAAGAGCAGAGAAGTGATAAAACCCTATTGGCAGGACTCAGCCTTTAGGCCACCACACGCTGACCCCTGCTTAGGTATGTGCTGTGAGGAGTGAGCTAGACAGAGCCTCCATCAACACCAGGCCCCCAGCGCTGCCATCCCTATGAGGCCAGGGTCCCTGGTTCCTGGCAGCCAGCCCTTCCCCAGTGAGGCTGTGCACACCCCAGCCCCTGCTCTGTGCCGCTTCTCCTTGTCACCATGTGGCGATTCTGCTCAAGGCTGGAGCCCTGGGCCCCAGGAAGCGGTTGGGGGCAGCCACCCTGAATTGCTCCCGTGGGGTTGAACCCTGTTTGATCAAAGGGGGAAGCACTTTCAGGACACCTCCTCTACCCCTGAGGTCAAGGTCAAGTGCAGGTGCACAGGAAGGAGACCCAGGGGTAACAGTGAATGGCCTGTGATCTGTCTAAGTGTTTGTGTAGCCACAGGGCCAAGACAATCAATTTAGTGCATCCGGGAGCCTCCCGGGGAAGGCTTGGAGATTCCCCCAGGAAGAGCTCTCCCCAGCTCCTTCCTGTCTCCTGTGACCCCTTTGCTCCTTCCTCCTGGAGGGGGCCCCACAGGGCCCAGGAGTGTATAAAGGGCTGAGCAGAGGGTGCCCAGGTACCACAAGATTCCCAGCGCCAGGACTAGACCACGACACTCTGCAGGCCAGGTGAGGCCCGCCCCTTGCCATGCTGAGCTCATGAGTCGGGCAGGGCCCCTCTCTGAGATGGGATGGCCTGTCCTCTTCTCTCCAGCAGCCCTTGACTCTCCAGCCAGAAGCCATGCTGCTGTGGCTGACCCTCGCCCTCCTGTGGAGCCCCACCTGCTGGGCAGCGGGTAAGACTGGCTGGGTCTCCCCTCTCCCCGGCTTCAGCCCATCTTCCCAGAGGCCAGCCTCACCTCCCTCCACCCAAGTCCTCGGTTTGACCAGCCCTTGTCACAGACTCACTCTCCTCTCAGGCCTGTCCCCTTCTCTGGAGGGGCTGTGTCTTCTTCTGGGTAGAAATGACCAGTCTGTCCCTGTGTGTTTATTCTATTTTCTCTTCCTCACCTGGTTCACTCACTGCTAGCTAGCTTTGGGCATGGCGGAGGATCATATTTCAGTACTACGGAAGACAATGAAAATGAAATCACTGGGATCAGAGCGTTTATAGGGGTTGGAGGAATAATAAAGAGGTGAGTAGGAGCAAGGCCCGGGAGCCCCCCATGTGTCCCGATACTTGCCCCAGTCTCAAGAACCTGGGGAGGGGGCTAGGCTCCCTGCTCCCCACACCCTCCTTGGGGTCCTAAAGACTCTGCGCCTGCTGAGGTCCTGGGATCCTGGAGCCACCAGCCAGCACCTTCCGTTTGTCCCGCTGCCTTTGCTGCTTCCTCTCCTGCACCCCCAGCTCTGCCCACTCCTCTCTCCTCCTGCAAGTCTGGCCGCTGCTTCCTGCATTGATCTAAAGGGAGGTGCCCTCCCCCCCATGCCTGTGTGGCCTGGGTGCTGGGCAGGACCTGCTGTCCCGTGTGCAGACAGGGACCTCGCCGGGTCAGGGCCACCTGAGGGGGGCCAGGCCTCAGGGCCCCAGACTCAAGGGAGAGAAGCCGTCCCCTGCGGGGCCCTGACTCTCTGAAGGGCTGAGAGCTGTGTCCTCCGCCTGCCGAGGAGGGCCTGGAAATGGTTTTCCCACTCCAACGGCACTGTCAGCTCAGGCTGTGGCTGCCATGGCTGTCCCCTGGGTCAGGAGGGGTGGGGACACCTACCTCACCAGATTGCTGTGAGGGAAGGATGGCCAGCTTAGTGTCGCGGGTCCAGGGCTGGGAGGTGGGGTGGGGACTCATTCAGGGGCTTTGGGTTTGTTTCTGTGAGTAAATAAAGTTGTCTTGGATGGTGAAAAAGAAAAAAAAAAGGGTGGGGTGCTTCTCCCCGCTCTCTCCTTTCAACCAAACTCAGCTCAACCAGATGGTCTCTCAGTTTGAGAATGCCTGATGGGAAAGCAGGGGACATTCTGCCCAGGTGAGGAAAAGGGAACACTGGGAATGTTG